>JASDQU010946366.1:55609-83198 GCA_032191745.1 Picea mariana | reverse complement strand
ATGGAGATGAGATGATGATTTCATCACCTTATATCTATTTAAGTGTGTTAATGTAATGTTATGGTTCATTTATAAGTTGTGTTTATTAGAGATATTGTAATTTTAAATATAATCACATTGTAAAAGTATAATTTAGGGGTTTACTTAATTAGTGTTAGTTAAAGTGTAAATTTAAAAATAAAAAGCCAACCTCCGTAAATGTGCATTTATGGAAACCAATTTCCATATATGTCCATTTATGGAAGTAATCCAACTTTGTAAATGTTCATATACGAAAGATGGTTTCTATAAATACGCATTTAAGGAAGTTGACTTCCATATATGCACGCTTTCATATATGTGCATATACGAAATTCAGCTTCCGTAAATGTGCATTTACAAAAGTGGTCAGCTTCCATAAATGTGCATTTACAAAAGTCACCATCCGTAAATGCGCATTTATGGAAGATAGTTTCTGTAAATGCACATTTATAGAAGCAATTATATGCGCATTTATGAAAGTCAAATTCCATAAATGCACATTTACGAAATGATGCACATTTACGAAAGGCGGTTTCCACAATGTGCATTTACAAAAGCCACCATCCGTAAATGCGCATTTATGAAAGTCAAATTCCATAAATGCACATTTACGAAATGATGCACATTTATGAAAGGCGGTTTCCACATATGCGCGCTTCCATATATGCACATTTATGGAAGTGATCAACTTCCGTAAATGCACATTTCGGAATTTGACCATATACGGGAACCACTTCCATATATGAGAATTTACGAAAGTTGGCCACTTCTGTAAATGTGCATTTATGGAAGTTGGATTCTGTATATGTGCATATACAAAACGCATATACGGAAGTGTGCATATACAAAACATTTACAAAATCTGTCTTTTGTAAATGCACATTTATGGGAGTTAGCTTCCTTAAATGTGCATTTATGAAAGTGGCTTTCGTGTATACTCATTTACTGAAGTTGGCTTCCATATATGCACTTATACGAAATTGGCCGGCTTCCTTAGATGTGCATTTACGGAAGATGATCACTTCCATAAATGCACATATACAAAATCCAACCTCCGTAAATGCGCATATACGGAAGCTAGATTCTGTAAATGTGTAGTTATGGAAGTTGGATTTCGTGTATGCGTGCTTCCATATACGGAAGCTAGCTTCTGTAAATGTGTAGTTATGGAAGTTGGATTTCATGTATGTGTGCTTCCATATATGCGCATATACGGAATTCAACTTCCATAAATGCACAATTACAAAAGAAGCTAGCTTCCGTGCATTCGTAAATGCGCATTTATGGAAGTTGGCTTCCCATATGTGCATTTATGGAAGCTGACTACTTCCAAAAATGTACATATATGGAAACGCACATATATAGAATTCAACCTCTGTAAATGCACATATACAAAAGTTGACTTTCGTAAATGAGTATTTACAGAAGTTGGCTTCCGTATATGCACATATATGGATTCAAACTTCCATAAATGCGCATTTATGGGCCCACTTTCGTAACTGAGCATTTATGGAAGTGGCTTACCTATATGGTCAGCTAACTACTTCCAAGAATACAAATGGCATCGTGTATTCTTGGAAGTTGATCACTTCCAAGAATACAAATGTCATCATGTACAACCATCCACCAAATGTGCGCTTATGTATGTGTGTTTCCATATATGTGCATGTGCACTTCTGTATATGTGGGCTTCCATATATGCACATTTTTTGAAGTAGTCAGTTTCTGTAAATGTGCATATATGAAAATGTGCATATATATATATATATATATGAAAGTCAACTTCCATAAATGCACATTTACGGAAGTGGCCAACTTTTGTAAATGTGCATTTATTGAAGTTGGCTTCTGTATATGCACATATATGGAAGTCAACTTCTATGAATGCACATTTAAAAAAGTTGGTCACTTTCGTAAATGTGCATTTATGGAAATCGGCTTCCATAATTGTGCATATACGAAATTTGGATTATGTATATGTACTTTTACGAATTTTGGCCACTTTCGTAAATGCGCATATATGGAAGCCAACTTCTATGAATGCACATTTACAAAAGTTGGTCACTTCCGTAGATGTGCATTTATGGAAATCGGCTTCCATAATTGTGCATATACGAAATTTGGATTCTGTATATGTACTTTTACGAATTTTGGCCACTTTCGCAAATGCGCGTTTACAAGCTGGCCACTTTCATAAATGTACATTTACAGAAGTTGGCCACTTCCATGAATGCACATTTATGGTAGTTGAATTCAGTATATGCAGATATGCAGAAGCGCGTATATACGAAATCCAATTTTTGTAAATATGCATTTAGGGAAGCCAACTTTTGTATATACGCATTTACAAAGGTTGGCTTCTATATATGCGCACTTCTATATATACGCATTTATAGAAGTGATCAGCTTTCGTAAATGTGCATTTAAGGAAGCTGACCACTTTCATAAATGTGCATTTAAGGAAGCTGACCACTTTCATATATGCGCATATATGAAAGCGCGCATATACGGAAGTGAACTTCAGTAAATGTGCATATATGAAAGTCACTTTCATAAATGCACATTTATGAAAGCCGAATTCTATAAAGGTGGATTCTATAAATGTGCATTTAGGAAAGTTGGCTTATGTATATGTGCATATACAGAATCTAACTTTCGTAAATGCGCATTTACGAAAGTCAACTTCTATAAATGCACATTTATGGAAGGTGGCTTCTGTATATGCACACTTCCATATACGCTCATTTATGGAAGTGATTAACTTCCGTAAATGTGCATATATGGAAGGTGGCTTATGTATATGCACACTTCCATATATGTGCATTTACGAAAGGTGGATTCCATAAATGCGCATTTACAGAAGGTGGCTTATGTATATGCGCATATAAGAGATCCAACTTCCATAAATACGCATTTACGGAAGTTGTCAGCTTGTGAATATATGGAAGTGGCTAGCTTCTGTAAATGCGCATTATGGAAGTGGCTCATGTTTATATGGTCAACTTTTGTAAATGTGCATTTACAGAAGCTTATCACTTCCATAAATATACATATATGGAAGCGTGCATATGCGGAAGCCACCTTCCGTATATGTGTATTTATAGAATTTGGTTTTCGTAAATGTGCATATACGGAAGTTGCTTCCATAAATGTGCATTTACGGAAGCCACCTTCCATAAATGCACATTTACGAATGGTGGCTTCTGTATATGTGCTTTTATGGAAGTTGGTAACTTCCTTAAATGTGTGCATTTATATAAACCAGTTTACATATATGTGCATTTACAGAGGTTGACTTTTTTATATGCATGCTTCCATATATGCACATTTTTGGAAGTGGTCAACTTATGTAAATGCACATATACGGAAGTTGACAACTTTATACAAATTCATATATGATGCAGGAGCATCACCTTAGAAGTTAAAACAAAAGTGTGGAGGCAAAGGAACGACATCTCAGCATGATAGAGTTCACATCAGCAATTAACTCAGAATTAAATCGAGTTGTTGAGATATTTTTGAAAACAGCATTTTTAAATATGTCATGTTTGTAAAGTCGTGAAACACTGTAAGGGGTTGCAGATATAGAGCGTTGACTCTTATCTGGCAATAATTGTTAGTTATTGTAATAGGACAAAGTAGGTAACCGCTAAGAGTTTGATAGGATAGGTTACAGATAGGACAATGGGAGCTTGTGGAGCTGGTCCTTAGATAGTTTTTTGTTGCATTGTAAAAGTATTATGAGATTAGGAATGAGGAGATAGAGATCTGAGAGATCAGAAAAACATAGTAGAGTAGATTAAAGACTATGTAATTCGTTTTCATGAATGAATAGAACAGACAGAATTGTCCCAAATCCTTGGATTGTGTTGTATGAATGAATGGATGTTATATTATGTGTATGTGTTCTTTAGTTTATTTCGTTCATGTATGATTGTTCGAGAGATTGACAGTATGAGTTAGTGATGAAACATGATGAGTTTCAATTGTTTCTCTTTTGATACCCGTATGCAAGGTGTGCATCTCGAACGCAAGGAGTGCATCGACTAAGTCTTAGATTGACTCAGAAGAGTTCAGAGAGAGAACAAAGGAAACTTAGACCATGTGCAAGGAGTGCACAGTGTCAAGAAGTGACCAAGCATCGAAGAACCAGAACAGAGGAATGTCAAATGGGCGAGAATAATTTATTTTCAAGAAATCCTTCGATCTAAGTTATCGAAATCCCGAGAACACAAGGTGCGTGTGGGAAGTCAAAATCCTTTAAGGATCAAGCTCAGAAGAGATAGAAATTTCCGTAAGTGTTAACGAGATCCCAGAGTCGAACTCATAGGAGGAGCAAAGGTTCAAAACCTTTGAAGACTGATAAATATTCTAAGTCGGAAGAAGATCAGAAACTCATGAGGGAGGAGCAATAGTGGCCATTGGATCACAGTGCAGAGGATCAAAAACTGCCTGATCTGTGTAAGGTGCATGAGCCTTAACGCCTTGCACGCACAGGAGAGAGAACATATCAAGGTTTGAGACTTGAGGTTTCCGAAGCCTGAAGACCCGGAAACCTGAAGTAGAATCTAAGTTGTTCAATCACAGGAACAGATCTGAGTCATCAGATTGTTCGGGTTAAACTTCAAGCATCGGATCGTCAGAGTGGATCTGAGCCATCAGACAATGTGAGTCCGGGAGGAGGCAAGTTTGAAACTTGAGACATTTGAAGCGTGGAGAGCCGAAGGGTTGGAGCAAATCTGGACTATTAGATCTAAAAGGGTACATGTCGGCAGGTCGTGAGATCCAGAGGGAGGCGAAGGCTGAAGTGTTGAAACACCCGAAGCCCAAAGATCTGAAGAGTTGAGAGTCATCGATATATAAGTGGACACTTGTCAATAGATCGTGAGCTCCAGGTAAGTTGTTGTGGATTTTTGGTTGATAAATGAGACCACTGAACCCTAAAGACCTAAAGTAATTCAGAGTCATCGAATCTAGGAGAGATGTGGCATAGATCCGTACACTCTGGGTAAAGTCTCGATGTAATCCTCGATCGTTAGATCACAAAGACATGCAGCAAATATCTGCATACTTCGCGGAAAAAGAAATTTTGAGAGTTGAAAAGTCTGAAGTCCGAAGAAGTGAAGGGATCACAGTTGTTGATCCAACGAGGACACGCGTCAATGGATTAAAGCATTCAGATAAAATCCAAACAAGGGAAGGGTTGAAGTTTGAGAACTCCAAGGTCCGAATTTCAGAAGTGATAAACACTATTGATTTCGTAGGACAGGTGTCCGTAGATTGTCAACTTCGGGGGATTGGAGTACGAAAGAGAGTTGGGTTTGAGATTTCAAAAACCTCGAAGTCCGGGATCACGAAGAGATCGCATCTGTTGATTTAGGAGAGTAGATCTGGTCCGTCAATTTGGAAAGAGCAGATCTGAACCACTAGTTTGGAAGTATCGTCAAGATCGCAAGATCGATGATCCCGTATCATTGTGGGGACAGGAGTTTTGTAGAGTTTAAAATATTGAGGGTGGGCCACAATCCAAACCATGGTTTCGTCAAGAGGACACATGGAGGCCTGAGGATAATTGCAGGCCCAAAAGTAGTTTGACTCCAAACCACTTGTGGTCATGCCCGCAATTGTGTGGTCACCGCCCAAGGTCACATTTAAAGAGGGCTTATCTGAAAGGGAGCTAACGCCAATACTCTGAGATTTCGCAGGAATGCGAAAGGAATGGTTGCGGGTATCATAAGATCGCACCAGAAGGCCGAAAGGACTTGTGTTTGATTAATACTTGGGACTTTCAAGGTCTTAAAGAGTCATTTGAATCAGAGAATCGGAGATCCTTTGAACGGGAGGTTGCGCAGCCCTACGGGGGAGTAGGCGGGCTGCATCAGGTGGTATCAGAGTTGATATTAATTTTTTTTGCAGACAGCATACGAAAGGAGAAAGGAGGTAAATTGATATCATTTGTGGTATCAAGAATTTGATTTCTGTTTGTAGGTGACACAGTGGAATCATGCCACCAAGAAGATGTAGATCGAATGCAGAAATGAAAGAAGAAATGAGGCGACTCTGAATGAGACAGGATGCCATGGAAACAGCACAGAGGAGAGCACCAGATGTTGGAGATATCAGTGAAGCTGAGGGTGAAGAAGAAGTAGAGGTCGAAGAAAATGTAGCAGAGAATGTTGCATAAGATCGCTTAATAAAAGTTGTTTCAAAGATAGGAGCTAGAGCAAGAATAGAGGTACCAATGTATGAAGGCAATTTAGAAGTTGAAGAATTGTTAGACTGGGTACGTGCTATGGAAAAATACTTTGATTATGAAGATATCGAAGAAGACAAGATGGTGAAGCATGCAGTGACAAGAATAAAAGGTCATGCAACACTATGGTGGGATGAACTGCAATCCGAACATGAGAGAAATGGTAAGCAAAAAATTAAGAACTGGGATAGGATGGTAGCCAAGCTAAAAGCCAAATTTATCCCAAAGGATTACCAAATCAATATGTTCAAAAAATTGCAAAACCTGAAACAGAGAAGCTTATCAGTGAAGGAGTACACTGAGGAATTTTACAGACAGAACATCAGGGCTGGACAGAAAGAGAATGAAGATGAAAAGACAGCCAGGTATATCAATGGGTTGAGATATGAAATACAAGAGGAGATCAGCATGATGTATGTTAGTAAAGTTGAGGATGCTTATCAAGTAGCCTTGAAAGTTGAAGATAAATTGGCCAGGAAACAAAGCCAACGAAACAGAGGTAAGGGAACCAGCAGAGAGAAGTTTCAAAAGCCAAAGCATGGAGCTGACAAACAACATAGTCACCATGAGAAAGGTGGAAGTTCTAGAGAAGGAAAACATGGAGGAAGAAGCTATTTTTCTAGAGGAAGAGTCAAAGGAGGCATAATTATATGTTATACATGTGGAAAGCAAGGGCACAAGTCTTGGGAATGTCTCGAGAGAAAGAACAAAGGAGGAGGTGAAGCACATGTTGTTGAAGCATAGAAGGATGTGGAAGCAGAAGCAGCAAAAGGAGGGAAGAACCTCATGATGAGGAAGATTCTTCTTAAACTAGAGAAGGATGTAGAGGAACCAGTTCAGTGAACAAGTCTATTCAAAATTGCTTGCAAAGTGAAAGACAAAGTTTGCAAGGTGATCATACACAGTGGGATCACTGACAATCTAGTATCCACGGAGATGGCGAAGAAGCCGTATTTGAAGACAACTGCACATCCAAACCCATACAAGCTATCATGGTTGCAAAAAGGACATCAAGTAATGGTAAGTCAACAATGCCAAGTTGAATTTAAAATAGGAGGTTATAGGGATGAAATATTGTGTGATGTAATTCCTATGGATGTCTGTCATATTTTATTGGGGAGACCATGGAAGTTTGACAGAAAAGTTATTCATGATGGGAGGAAGAATGCTTATACCCTAGAAAATAATGGTAGGACACATATTTTGTTACTCATATAAGACAAAGAGCAAAAGAGAGAATGTGTTCAAGTATACTTCTCATGAGTGGGAAGGAACTCTTGAAAGAAGTCAAGGAGGAGAAAGAAATGCAATTTAATGTAGTGAGGAAGCCTAGGGTTATCCTTACAAATACTTCTGTGGAATATTTTCCTGACGAAATCCAAGAATTGTTAGAAAAATTTGTTGACATAGTAGTGGATGAGTTACCTCACTCATTTCCACCCATTAGGAGTATAATCCATCATATTGACCGTATTCTAGGAGCTAGTTTACCAAACAAAGCAGCTTATAGGTTGACACCTAGAGAGAATGGGGAAGTCAAAAAGAAAGTCCAGGAGTTATTGGATAAAGGTTTAGTCAATAAGAGCCTAAGCCCATGTGCAATACCAACTGTATTAAGTCTAAAGAATGATGGAGGATGGAGAATGTGTAAATATTCCCAAGCCATCAACAAGATAACCATTAGGTACAGATTCCCTTTACCAAGGATGGATGATTTGATGGATTGTTTGAGTGGAGCAAGATATTTTTCCAAGATAGAATTAAGAGTGGATATCATCAAATAAGAATGAGAGAGGGAGATGAATGGAAAACAGCATTCAAGACAAATGAAGGATTGTTTGAATGGTTGGTCATACCATTTGAGTTGACAAATGCACCCAGCACATTTATGAGATTGATGAATGAAGTATTGAAGGAATTCATAGGTAAATTTGTCATAGTATATCTGGATAACATACTAATCTTCAGTGAGACAGAGAGAGAACACTTAAGGCATCTGACATCAGTGATGGAAAAGTTGCAGCAGGAAAAATTGTTGATAAATCTGAAGAAAAAATATTTTATGAAGACAGAACTCATACACTTGGGTTTTGTGATCTCTTCAAATGAATTGAAGATGGATATAGAAAAGGTGAGAGCAATCAGAGAATGACCATCACCAAGCAGCATATTTGAGGTAAGGAGTTTTCATGGGTTAGGAAGCTTTTATAGAAATTTTATCAGAAATTTCACCGGTATATGTGCACCCATGCTAGACACTATGAAGAAGAAACACAAGTCTTTTAAATGGACAGAGGAAGCTGAAAAAAGTTTCAAAGTGTTGAAGGAGAAGATCACAGAACAACCAATTTTGGTCTTACCAATTTTGGAAAAACATTTCAAGTGAGATGTGATGCAAGTGGATTATCTATTGGAGTAGTCTTGAGTCAAGATAATAGGCCAGCTGCTTATTTCAGTAAGAAATTGAATGACACAAAGTAGAAGTATTCCACATATGAAAAATAATTTTATGCAGTGATTCAAGCTTTGAAGAAGTGGAGGCACTACCTAATTCCTAAAGAATTTATCTTCTATAGTGATAATCAAGCTTTGCAGTTTATTACTAGGCAAGAAAAGTTGAATCAAAAACATGCAAAAATGGGTAGAATTTATGCAAAATTTTACTTTTGTTATTAAACATATTGTTGGAACTGCTAACAAAGTTGTAGATGCTTTGAGCAAGAGGAGTTTGATTGTACAGGAATTCCAAGTGAAAACCTTAGGGTTTGAACACCTCAAGGAGATGTATAAAGAAGATGTAGATTTTAAGGAAGCTTACGAGGCATGCAAGAATCCTTTGTTGGGAGATAGAAGCCATGGACTGAATATTTGATCCAGGATGGATTATTGTTTAAAGTAAGCCAATTATGCATACTGAAATTCACAATGAAAGACAACCTGTTGAAAGAGAAACACAGTGGAGGTTTAGCTGGACATTTTGGTCACGATAAGACATTTGCGCAACTGAGTAATTTGTATTATTGGCCGAACATGAGGGAAGAGGTGAAAATCTTTGTGAACAAATGAAGAATTTGTCAATATGCAAAGGGAAGACAATAGAACACTAGTCTGTATCAGCCATTACCAATTCCAGAAAGGTCGTGGGATGCAATCAGTATGGATTTTGTTTTGGGATTGCTTAGAACTCAAAAAGGGAGCGATTCCATATTTGTTGTGGTGGACAGATTTTCAAAAATGGCACATTTCATACCATGCCAGAATATAAGCGATGCTACAAACATAGCCAATTTGTTTTTCAGAGAAGTAGTGAGACTACATGGATTGCCTAGGAGCATAGTTTCAGACAGGGAAACCAAATTTGTAGGACACTTTTGGAGGACTCTATGGAAAAGGCTGGGGACAAACTTTTCCTTTAGTTCATCATATCACCCTCAAATAGATGGACAGACTGAAGTAATAAACAGGAGTCTGGGAAACTTGTTGAGAAGTTTAGTCACTGAGCAAGGTTGACAATGGGATTAGATTCTGGCACAAGCAGAGTTTGCATTCAACAATTCAATGAACATGAGCACAGGGAAAAGTCCATTTGAAATCGTGTATAGTATACAGCCAAGAGGGATTACAGAGTTGAGAGATATGAATCAAGATGAGTTTAGAAGTGCTAGAGAAGAGGATTTTGCAATAGAAATGTTGAAACTCCATGACAGAGTCAGAGAGCAGCTACAAAATAGCAGCCAGAAATATAAGAGGAGATAAGTTCAATTCGAAGTTGGAGATGAAGTTTTAGCTCATTTGAGAAAAGAAAGGTTTCCAAGGGGAACATATAACAAATTGAAGATGAAGAAAATAGAACCATGCAGGATTCTCAGAAAATCCGTAGCCAATGCTTATGAAATTGAGTTGCCAGACAATGTTGGGATATCACCGATATTCAATGTTGCATACCTATATCCTTACAAGAGAGATGAGGCAAGAGAATCATATGATCAGAAAGAAGTTCAGTGGGAAGAACAATTTCCCACAACAGAAAAACCTCACATGGAGAAAATCATTGAACAGAGAGATGGAAAGATGACCAGGAGGAAGATGTATCCTGAATACTTAGTGAAGTGGAAATATCATCCAATGGAAGATGCAAGTTGGGTCACTAAACTTGATATTTTGAAACATGGAAAAATAGTGTAGGAACTCATGGACATGAGTCCATGAAAATTTTAACCAAAAGAGTATGATGCAGGAGCATCGCCTTCAAAGTCAAAACGCAAGCGTGGAGGCAAAGGAACGACATCTCAGCATGACAGAGTTCACATCAACAATTAACTCAGAATTAAATCAAGTTGTTGATATATTTTTGAAAGCATCATTTTTAAATATGTCATGTTTGTAAAGTCGTGAAGGACTGTAAAGGGTTGCAGATATCGAGTGTTGACTCTTATATGGAAATAACTGTTATTTATTGTAATAGGAAAAAGTAGGTAACTTCTAAGAGTTTGATAAGATAGGTTACAGACAGGACAACAGGAGCTCGTGGAGCCAGTCCTTAGATAGTTTGTTGTTGCATTGTAAAAGTATTATGAGATTAGGAAATGAGGAGATAGAGATCAGAGAGCTTAGTAGAACTGAGTAGAGTAGAAGAAAGACTATGTAATTTGTTTTCATGAATGAATAGAACAAACAGAATTGTCCCAAATCCTTGGACTGTGTTCATTTGATGTATGAATGAATGGATGTTATATTTTGTGTATGTGTTCTTTAGTTTAATTCATTCATGTATGATTGTTCGAGATATTGATTGTATGAGTTCGTGATGAAACTAGATGAGTTCCAATTGTTTCTCTTCTGACACCCGTATGCAAGGTGTGCATCTCGAACGTAAGGAGTGCATCGACTGAGTCTCAGATTGACTTAGAAGAGTTCAAAGAGAGAAACAAGGAAACTTAGACCAGGTGCAAGGAGTGCACAGTGTCAAGAAGCGACCAAGCATCAAAGAACCAGAATAGAGGAATGCCAAATGGGCGAGAAGAATTTATTTTCAAGAAATCCTTCGATCTGAGTTATCGAAATCCCGAGAATGCAAGGTGTGCATGGGAAGTCGAAATCCTTTAAGGATCAAGCTCAAGAGAGATAGCACTTTTCGTAAGTGTTGACGAGATCCCAGAGTCAGACTCATAGGAGGAGCAAAGGTTTGAAACCTTTGAAGACAAATAAATCTTATATGTCAGATGAAGATTGGAAGCTCAGGAGGGAGGAGCAACAGTGGTCATTGGATCACAATGTAGAGGATCAACAACCACCTGATCTGTGTAAAGGTGCACGAGCCTTAATGCCTTACATGCATAGGAGAGAGAACTTATCAAGGTTTGAGACTTGAGGTTTTCGGAGCCTGAAGAGCCGAAAACCTAAAGTAGAATCTCAGTCGTTCGATCGCAGGAACAAATCTGAGCCATCATATTGTTCGGGTTAAACTTCAAGCGTTGGATTGTCAGAGTGGATCTGAGCCGTTAGATACCGTGAGTCTGGGAGGAGGCAAGTTTGAAACTTGAGACTTTCGAAGTGCGAAGAGTCGAAGGACCGGAGCAAATCTGGATTGTTAGATCCAGAAGAGTACGTGTCAGTGAGTCATGAGATCCAGAGGGAGGTGAAGGTTGAAGTGTTGAAACACCTGAAGCCCAAAAAGCCAAAGAGCCAAGAGTCGACGATCTATAAGTTGACACTTGTCAATAGATTGCAAGCTACAGGTAAGTTGTTGTGGAGTTTCAGTTGAGAATTGAGGCCGTCGAACCCCGAAGACCCGAAGTAATTCAGAGTCGTTGGATCTAGGAGAGACATGGCATAGATCCATGCACTCTGGGTAAAGTCTCGAAGTAATCCTTGATTGTTAGATCATGAGGACATGCGACACATATCTGCATACTTCACGAGGAAAGAAAAGTTGAGAGTTGAAAAGTTTAGAGACGCAAAGGGATCATTGTCGTTGATCCAACGAGGACACGTGTCAGTGGATTAGAGCCTTTGGATAAAATCCAAACAAGGGAAGGGTTGAAGTTTGAGAACTCCAGGGTCTGGAGTTTCGAAGTGATTAGCACCATTGATTCCGCAGGACAGGTGTCCGCATATCGTCAACTCTGGGGGATTGGAGTACATAAGAGAGTTGGGTTTGAGGTTTCAAAAACCTCTAAGTCCGGGATCGTGAGGAGATCGCATCCATTGATTTAGGAGAGTAGATATGGTCTGTCAATTTGGAAAGAGCATATATGAACCACCAATTTGGAAGTTTCATCAAGATCGATGATCACGTAGCATTGTGAGGGTAGGAGTTGAGCGGAGTTTAAAATATTAGGGGCGGGCTGCAATCCAAACCATGGTTTTGTCAGGAGGACACGTGGAGGCCTTGGGAAAATTGTGGGCCCAAAAGTAGTTTGACTCCAAACCGCTTATGGTCGTGCCCACAATCATGTGGTCACCAGCCAAGGTCACATTTAGAGAGGGCTTATATGTAAGGGAGCTAACGCCAATACTATGAGATTTTGCAGGAACATGAAAGGAATGGTTGTGGGTATCATAAGACCACACTAGAAGGCCGAAAGGACCTATGTTTGATTAATACTTGGGACTGTCAAGGTCCTAAAGAGTCGTTTGACTCAGAGAATTGGAGATCCTTTGATCGGGAGGTCACGTAGCCCTACGAGGGAGTAGGGGAGCTGCATCAATATATGAAAAGTGCATATACAGAAGCCAACTTACATAAATGCACATTTAAGGAAGTGGCCAACTTTAGTAAATCACATTAACAGAAGTGGTCATCTTTTATAAATGTGTATTTACGGAAGCCACCTTTTGTAAACGACCATTTATGAAAGTTGACTTTCGTAAATGTGCATTTATGGAATTGTCTTTCATATATGCTCATTTATGGAAGTTGGCTTCCATATATGCGTTTATATGGAAGTGGTCAACTTCTATATATGCGCATTTATGGAAGCTGACCACTTCCAAAAATGTGCACTTCCGTAAATGTGCATCTAGGGAAGTTGGTTTCTATAAATGTGCATTTATAGAAGTGGTTAGCTTCCATAAATGCGCATATACAAAAGTTGCCATCCGTAAATGCGCATTTATGGAAGGTGGCTTCTGTAAATGCACATTTCTGGAAGCAACTTTCGTATATGCACATTTACGAAAGCCAAATTCCATAAATGAACATTTAGAGAAGGTGGCTTCCACATTTGCACGCTTCCATATATGCACATTTATGGAAGTGACCAGCTTCCATAAATGTGCATTTACGGAAGTTGACCATATACAAAATCCACTTCCATATATGCACATTTATAGAAGCTGGCCACTTCTGTAAATGCGCATTTATGGAAGTTGGATATTTTATATGCGCATTTATTGAAGTTGGATTCCTTATATGCGCATATACGGAACGCATATACGAAAGTGCGCATATACAGAAGTCATCTTCCGTAAATTCACATTTATGGAAGTCATCTTCCATAAATGCGCATACATGGAAGTGCGCATATACAGAAGCCACCTTCCATAAATGCACATTTATGGAAGTTGATCACTTCCATAAATTTGGATATATGGAAGCGTGCATATGCAAAAGTCGTCTTCCATAAATGATCATTTATAGAAGTTGGATTTCATAAATGTGCATTTACGAAAGTTAGATTTTATATGTCTTTCATATAGGCACATATATGGAAGCCAACTTCTGCAAATGCACATTTATGGAATCTGCCTTCTGTAAATGCACATTTATGGAAGTCAGCTTCTGTAAATGCACATTTATGAAAGTGGCTTCTGAATATGCAGATTTATTAAAGTTGGCTTCTGTACATGTGTGATTCTGTATATGTGCATATACGGAAGTGGTCAGATTCCTTAAATGTGCATTTATGGAAGTTGATCACTTGCATAAATGGGCATATATAAAAGCACGCATTTATGGAAGCAAACTTCTATAAATGTGCATATACGGAAGTTGGCTTCCATAAATGCACATTTACAAAAGTTGGCTTCTGTAAAAATGTGAATTTACAGAAGTTGATTTATGTATATGTGCTCTTTCGTATATGCACATATACGGAATCCAACTACCATAAATGCGCACTTACAGAAGTGGTCAGCTTCCGTAAATGTGTATTAACAAAATTATAAAGCCTCTGTAAATGCGCATTTATGTAACTGGAAAGCTTCTATAAACACACATTTATGGAAGTGATCAGCTTTCATAAACGCACATATACGGAATCCAACCTCTGTATATGCACATTTATGGAAGTGGCTTCCATATATGTGCATTTATAGAAGTCGGTTTCCTTATATGTGTGCTTCTGTATATGTGCATATAGGGAAGCCAACTTCAATAAATGTACATTTACGAAAGATGGCTACTTCCAAAAATGTGCATACATGGAAACGCACATAGTCATAAGTTGACTACTTCCAAAAATACACATATATGGAAGCGCACATATGTAGAAGCGCACATGCACATATATGGAAGTGCACGTGGTAAATGAGTGTACATGATGACATTTGTATTATTGGAAGTAGCCAACTTCTAAGAATACATGATGACATTTGTATTCTTGGAAGTAGTCAACTGACCATATAGGTAAGCCACTTCCATGTATGTGCATTTACGGAAGCTGACCACTTTCGTAAATGCACATTTATGGAATTTAATTATGTATATGTGCATATACGAAATACAACTTCCATAAATATGCATTTATGAAAGCCAGCTTCTGTATATGTACATTTACAGAGGTTGGCTTCTATATATGTGTGCTTCCATATATCTGCATGTTTGGAAATAGTCAGCTTTCGTAAATGTGCATATAGGGAAGTCAACTTTCGTAAATGCACATTTACGGAAGCATGGAAGCTAGCCATTTTTGTAAATGTGCATTTATGGAAGTTGGATTCGGTATATGTGCATATACGGAAGCATGCATATATGGAATCCAGCTTCCATAAATATGCATTTCCCGAAGCCAGCTTCCGTATATGTGCATTTACAGAGGTTGGTTTCTGTATATGCGTGCTTCTATAAATGCACATTTATGGAAGTGATCAGCTTCCGTAAATGTGCATTTAAGGAAGCTTACCACTTTCGTATATGCACATATACGGAAGCCAACTTCAGTAAATGTGCATATACAGAAGCCACTTTCATAAATGCGCACTTACGGAAGCCGACTTCCATGAATGCGCATTTACAGAAGGCAGTTTTTGTAAATGTGAATTTGTGGAAATTGGCTTCCATATATGTGCATATATGAAAACGTGCATATACGGAATCTAATCTCCGTAAATGTGCATTTGCGAAAGCCAACTTCTATAAATGCACATTTACGAAAAGCGGCTTCCGTATATGCACATTTATGGAAGTGATCAACTTCCATAAATGGCCATTTAAAAAAAGGAATCTTTCGTATATGTGCACTTCCATACATGCGCATTTATGGAAGGTGATTTCCATAAATTCACATTTACGGAAGGCGGCTTCCATATATGCACATATACGTAATCCAACTTCCATAAATGTGCATTTACGGAAGTGGGCATCTTCCGTAAATGCACATATATGGAAGTGGCTTTCATATATGATCAACCTTTCTTAAATGCACATTTACGATAGTTGATCACTTCCATAAATATGCATATATAGAAGTGCGCTTATCCGGAAGTTGTCTTATGTAAATGTGTATTTATGGAATTTGGCTTTCGTAAATGTGCATATACAAAAGTTGCTTCCATAAATTTGCATTTACAGAATCTAGTTTCCATAAATGTGCATATACAGAAGTTGTCATTCGTAAATGTGCATTTATGGAAGGTACCTTCCATAAATGTGTATTTTAAGATGATAGTTTCTATATATGCGTGTTTATGGAAGCTGGCCACTTCCATAAATGCACATTTACGGAAGTTCGATTCCGTATATGCGCATATAAGGAAGCCAACTTTCGTAAATGATCATCTTTCGTAAATGTGCATTTATGTAAGTGGTAAACTTCCATAAACGCTCATTTATAGAAACCAACTTCCATATATATGCATTTATGGAGGTTGGATTTTTTATTCTTAAATTTATGTAAACCCCTAAATTATACTTTTATAATGAGATTATATCTAAAATTCCAATATCTCTAATAAACACAACTTGGAAATCAACCATAATATTACATCAACACACTTAAATAGATATAAGGTGATTGAAATCATCATCTCATCTCCATAAAGTAAATGTTAGGAAAAATTGCATCAACACTCTTACATGGGTATAAGTGGATGCAATTATTATGTCATCTTTATAAGGTAGTATTATGAATCACACCATTCATCATAAATAAATGTGTTTTTTTAATAAATATGATACTTATTTTGATAAATAGCTTTATGCTTGTTAATATCTAGAGCATTGGCATTTTATAGGAAAATTGTAAGTATTAAGACAATGAAAAATAAAATAAAATAATAATAAGATGGTAAAATATCTTACTTATTTTGATAAGTTGTTGTATACTTGTTCAAATCTAGAGCAATGACACTTGTTAAGAAAGTTTTAAGTATTAAGACAATGAAAAATAAAGAAAAAAATAAGATGGTAAAGTATCATGTGGATGCTTTTATATTGACTTGTTAATAAAAATCATTCCAACTATCAAAATGATATTAGTTCAATCATTTTCAATGTATGATATTTTAGTTTTGTTATGTATATGTCTATCTTTATGCTTTTTTTATTGACTTTCAAAAATTTGAGAGTTACAAGGTATATAACATTTGTGATTTTTGACCCTCAAGTTTGAGTATGTGATTTCATTATGTAATTTTAGGGAAAGATCAATCAATATATTAGCATCCATATGTCTTGATGATGGAATGACTAATTTAAATTTTTTATCCTGAAGTATGAATATGTATTTGATTTCCTTCTCTAATTTTAGGGAAAGATTTATTGATATAAATTAACAATTTCCATATGGCTTGATGGTAGGATGACCAATTTAGAATGTGTAGAGATGTCTTTAAAGTATATAGAGATACATTCCCTAGTAACATTATATTATCGATGGTGGATTTTTCCAAGAACTGCACTTTCTAATCAATGTGCAAAGAGATAGGAAAATCAATATTATCATTTTATGTGTATCAACATAACGAGATATTGGTCAAAAAACTGAAAACCCCATGGTTGGGTGTGTAGTGCTTTGACGAGTTGTCGTAGGTCTAGTAAGAATCAACTCCACAACCCATTCAATTGCTAGACCATCTATTGGGTCTATAGAGGTTAAGGAGAGGATACAATCTAGTAGTATTAAGAGAATATGGAAATTTTGAATAGGGATTAAAATTCCATGACGCATCAGGAAGAAGTTAGTAGTAAATATAGATTTATTCAGTAATGCTTAATGTTTTTTAAATTTTTCTTGTTCTTAGGAAAGTTTGTTCGAATATATGGCTAAATTATTACTAGAACAACATGCCATACTATATCAATGCTCCAAATTTTATTACATTATCAAAACACATTAACTTCTTATACAAAACAACAAATTTTATCACATTCTCAAAAACATATTAACTTCTTATACAAAGTAAGTGTGACACTTAATAAACGTTTCCTTAATTAGTATACAATTCAATAAATTTTTATACTTCAACATCAACTTTTTGCTATGATGAAGACCAACACTTCCCCATTTCTACTTTAAGGGGAAAGAGGATCTTGTTCAATATTTTGGTGATAATCCCTTCGCATCCTTTGAGGTCATGTCTTTTGATTTGATGTGCATTGATTAGCATTACTATTTATATATTATTTATAATAGTTAAAAGTATTATTTATAAAGAGATATATGTTATAATAGTTAAAAGTATTATTTATAAAATGATATATGTTATGAAAACAATTGTCTCCAAAATGAATCATAAATTATTGGTATGACATGCAACTCCATGAGTCCAAATGATTTGAACACAAACATATTACAAAGAGATATATGTTATAATAGTTAAAAGTATTATTTATAAAAGGATATATACTAAGAAAAAATTGTCTCTAAGATGAATCACAAATTATTAGTATGACATGTCAACTGCACCAACCGAAATCATTTGAGCCCAAATATATTCCATGAATGGAATTCTATTCCACGTTGATTCTCTCAAAGGCTTCATTTTTCCTTCTACAAATAGCATGCCCTTTTCCTTCTTCCCAATAATGTTCTACTTTTCATGGGAAATTTTTAAAATAGTGTATTTTCATCTTCACTTTAACTACCCATCAATAGGGTCAGGGTTAGAGGGTCCAACCATACATCTATTATACCTTGGGTGCCTATGTAATCTTCACATCTAAATCCATCCCAAAAAATGAGAAATCAACTCTAATACCATAGCACAATGATTAATATAAATGTATTTTTCCTTAGTTGTAGTTAGATGCGGTTAGTTTATTTATTTGTTTGTGTACAAGACATCGAACTTTTCTCTCCTCTAGATGTCAAAAAACAACCATTCAGAAGTGCCTCTTATGTATATGTAACCAGTAAAATCTATTTTTTGGGTGAACAATATTTTTGCATCAACAACATGGCAGTGCCAATATGAGGAAATCATTAAGAAAAAACCACAACTACCCAATCTAGTTAGCAGTTCATCTTAAAACAGATTTCTCTAAACTCTTAATCATCTTAATTTCAAGATATGAATTGTTGTATGTGATTTGCTTAATGGTTTCCCATCTTCAATCCCGTCAATGCATCGATAGATATCCCTAGTTTGATATTGGAGTAAAGCAGTGCATATATGTTTGGAATGTTTGTACACTTCATTAATAAAAAACCATAAGCCCATAACCTTTTGTGCACATTGATTGATTCTCATGAATCTTCCAAGGAGAAATTATTCTAGTACGAATATCGAAAATGACCTGGAGCCCAAATCTTCCTTCTTCCTTGTACTCATCATGTTCTTAGTGTAGTGTAGTATGCAGCCAGCACCAACACACTTGGCCAATTGTTGGTTGAAATTTGACCATCAATATGCATGCCAACTTTTGTTTTTTAAAGTCATGTGTTGCTAGTAACACAAGTTTGAAATTAAGCAAAAGGTTAAAATTGACAAATGTTATATGCCCCGTTAATTTGGGTTTAACATATGGAAATGTGTTGAATGGCATTAATATTAAATGGTGCGCCTTCTTCTCTTCTGTTTTCTACAAATGGATCACATGAGCTTCATGGCCAAACTACTTCTTAAACTTCAATAGAGAGGGTGCCATTTGTGGAACTAAAACTGCATTATTTAGTCAATTTCGTTGCCCGGTTTGGTGATCCCTGTTTTGCGCTTCTATGGCATATTTTTATGCCAGAAAAGCTTCGAACAAGTATGATACCCACGTCAACATAGAAGTTGAAGAGCCGCGAGGCAAAGGATGTTGGAGAGATATTGGAGGAAGGATACTTTTATGTGATCGTTATCATCATTCTCCACCTTTCTCATCTATTCCTTTGCTAGGGTTTTTTTAAGAGATAGTGCAAATGGGATGTCATCGTCATTATAGGAAACCCTTTGAACTCTAAAATGTCATGTAATCTCTTGTTAAGTCTATCATGTGGGAGATGAGTAGCATGCAATGAGACAAATTCCACTTCATTATGGTCTCCATGGATAGTCGTTCCTAGGGAGATGAGGAGAAGGAAACACTATGTATTCGACATGTGATATCAAGGTCAAGAAGAAGCGAAGCTTGCAAGGATACAAAAAGGCCTTCACATTCGCCATAAAATCTAAGTGGAGGAATTTTAAGCTAGAATTCGATGAATAAAATATGTCAATGTCTATTTTAATTGAAATATGTTTTAATCCCATCACAACATCCACAGACACTGCCATGGACTTGACGGGCCCTCTGTGACCCTCTAAAACCATGTTTTCTCAATTCAATTTCAAATAAATACCACCTTTGTACCAAGTTCAAACTCAAATTTCAAGCCCTTCTCTCTAAAATTGCAATCGCTCAATTCAATTTCAAATAAATCTCGCTTCTATACCAAGTTCAAATTCAAATTTCAAGCCCGCCTCTTTAAAAATTATATCGCCTGGCCTTTTGATCGTCCACGTCCACATAGGAAAAATCTATACCATGGAATTGGTGCTAAGGGTGACAGCGTTTAGAGGACAGTGGCATCGAGTTGAATGGATGATAGCTTCGCAAGTTTACAGATGGGACAATGGAACCGTTGGAGATGAAACACTGGAATTAGCACCCGATAATTACACCAAAATATCATGGCATGCATGTCATGCATGTGAGATATACCAAGTACTGGGGTACATATCCACCTACACTAAGCAATCATTGGCTTAGTACATGGTGGATAATTCTTGTCGTTGACACATTGGCAACTGGTGAGGACTGCACGCATGTTGGATCAAGTCAGTTATGTAAGTTGGTCTGCTTACATAAAGAGGGATTCTTGACTGTTACTATAACACAAAATATCACGCGATAGAACTGGACGAATATCATTGAAGTGCTCTTGATGTGAAGCTTGGTCGTCATTTCTGCTTGTCTGGTTTAGTTCATCTCGTCTTGTTCATCTACATATGAAGATTAGGTAAGCCAATTATTCATATAAAATATGTGTCATAGCCAATTGTTCTGGTCATTTTATCCTTTATAATGAACATGGGCATTGGTTATTCTTGAGAACAATAAAATATATAAGCAAAAACATTCTAGGATCTATGTTTTAGGCATAAAATTGAACAAAAACTTATGTAATAATCATAATTTTTTGTTTTCTACATAATCATGTGCAATTTTTGCAGTCTATCCTTTACTTGGTAGATATCTAATAACTATTGAAGACCACACCTACCAAGATTAAAAAGGAAATTCACTAAGAGCCCTGGAAAGACCACTCCAAATAAATTGGTCGAAACAACATCCTAGCAAGGCATATTGAGTATTGAGGTTGCAATGACTACAGGCCATGCCCCAGTGTTTGGGAAGGGAATGACAACAAAGAACATCATCCCAATCCATTGGAACTCTATAGGACTTGCATTCTTCCTTGTTGTTTCAATCAACCTGTCCAAAAATATGGAAGCAATTGAACTCCTCTTTTCTGCAAAGCTCACAAGTTATTTCAAATAGAGAAAAATAAATGGTATAGGTACCATGTTTCTACAAGGCTATACAATATAATGTTACACAATTGGGTACATAAGTTTTGATGAAAATACTCCTAGTAGAGATTCCAAGCACTATTGTGCACCATTCAATAGTCCTTATGTCCTGAAGTATATATTAGAGATGACTATTTGCTCTAGAGTTGTCTTTGAATGGCTAGTCATGCCCTTTGGTTGGTCATGTGCAGTTATATCTGAGAGTGTCTCACTATGGTATGCTACTAGATGATCATGTTGAGTAGCATACCACTCATCACGGTATCAAGAATGGCACAGTTCTCACTCAGTACGATCATCTGGTAGCATACCATAGTGAGACACTCTCAGATATTGTCTAGAAATACCCCACCTATGAAAAGGAAATGTATTCCATTGTACAAGCCTATCGTCAATGGAAATATTACATTCTGGGAAATGAGAAAATCATTCACACTAATCACAAGCCTCTGCAGTTCATACAAACACAGAGGAAGTTGCAGAACGACCGCCATCAGAAGTGGTCCACATACCTGCAACAATTCCATCTCAACATCAAGTATAAGACAAGGAGCACAAATCATGTCATTGACTACCTCAGTCAACCTCTCATGGCTGCACTCACCACCATGCTCCATTCCTAAGGACAAGAGGCATCTAAGTGGCCCCAACTTTATCAGCAATATCTTGACTTCTCCACCACCTATCAGCTCTTGGGTACATGCGCGAATGTCACCGATTTTCACATTCAGGACGGATTGTTATGTCATTTGGGCCACCTCTGTGTTCTTTCAAGCGAGTGCGTAAAGATGATTTGGGAGGCTCACTACATTTGGATGGTAAGAAATTTTAGCATGGCGAAAACTGTGGTCGTTCTACAGAAACACTTTTATTGGCCAAAAATTTGACATGATGTTAGAAAGTATATCAAATCTTGCATTTCCTATGCCATTGTCAAGCCCGCCATCAAGAAGCAAGGCTTATACACCCCTCTTCCTACTCTTGAGAGGCCTTGGGAATCCATCTCAATGGATTACATGTCTAGCCTCCTGTCCACCAAGCAAGGAAATGATTGTGTATTTGTGGTGGTTGATCGGTTTTCAAAGATGGCCATTCTCACAGCCTGCAAGAAGAGCATCTCAGCAACATATATTACCAAGCTATTGTTCGAACGAAACATAGTTACCAACTTAACGAGAACTCTACAGAGTTCTCGTTTTGGGGGGGGTCAAGTTTTTTACCCCGTTTTTAAAAATGGTGCTACCGGTAGCACCCCCTTCCATTTTTAGGTGGTTTTTTGATATTTTAAATTTTCTCATACATAATGTCTCCACTTTTTTTTTAAATGCTTGTTTTTTCATTTATTTTCAAAAAAAAAAATATTTTTTATTTTTATTTTTTTTATCAACAATGGTTTTAGTCATTTTTCCATGCTTCTTTCAATCTTAAATCTTTTTTTACCATTTACATTTTTGAAAATGCAATTTTTGGTCTCCTTAATTAATTTATGGTTCCATATTTTTTTAAATATAGTGGAAAACATCATGTTTAACACATTTTTTACCTTTACTTTAATAACTAGAAAATCATTGTAGTTAAATAACACTATTTTTAAACATTTAGCAAAAAAATATAATTGATTTTTTTTTTTTTGATAAATTAAAACTAAAAAAAGGTCGGCAGAGGTCGTTGGATGGTAAAGTCGTTCTTGCAATGAAGTTCAGGTCTTGTGCTCAAACCTGAGCAAAGACGTGATCTAGTCACGGAAAGCTTAACTGGGCCAAGCCCGCTTACCTTTAACGAAAAGTTGCACTGGCTGAAAAACCCTCCCCAGGTCGTGCGCGCGCTCACTGTAGCGCCCCCTTCACACCTGCCCCCTTGCCATGGCCCCAGGAGGGGGCCCCGAGGCTCCCTCACCCCCTCTCCCTCCTGAGATTGACGCTTTCAGGAAGCTAGTTGCTGCATGCAATAAACGATCTACCTCAGATTCGCAACAGAAATTCATTAAAAAACTGGACAACATCCCTTCAATCGACCTACCACCAGAAGAAACATGTAGATCTACACTGAACTTGGTTGAGTGGGGGCTCATTGGGCAGTTCACGAGCTTATGGACTTCTCCCAAAGCTATAGATACATGGGTGCAGAGGAACTAGAGTCCTCTAGTACAGGAAGGCATCAGAAGCCATCTGGTTGGCAGGGGATTCTTCGTCTTTGTTTTTGACAAATTAGAAGACAGAAATATCATCTTCAGGAACGGACCGTATTTTATGGGACCTCAAGGTCTGTACCTGAACAAATGGTCTCCAGATTTTGATCCAACGCAAGACGTGCCCTCAACTATTTCGGTCTGGGTGCGTCTTCCTCATTTACCCCTGCATTGCTGGAATCCAAAGTCCCTAGAAGCCATTGGAAATACCCTTGGAAAATACATCGAAAAAGTTGATAGAAAGGAACAATATTCTTGTGCAAGAATATGTGTGGAATTCGATCTGGAGGTTGGACTACCGGAATCCATACAACTAAAGGTTGCATACTAGTCTTACATCCAAGAATTGGACTATGAACATCTTCCATTTAAATGCATATATTGCAATGGCTATGGTCATTTCGCCCGGCATTGCAAAAAGAAAGTCGAGGAGGAGGTGGAAAACTTGAAAGGCAATCAATGGACTCAGGTTCAGAAAGTAGCCCCGTCAAAAATCAATAGCATATCTAAAGGGAAAGGGTTGTCAAAGGGGCCCGGCACCCCCACTGCAGGGAATGCCCTTGGGGAAGGGAGCTCAGCCCTCCCAATTCCAAAGTCTTTCAAAAACCCCTTCGAAATGCTTAGCAACCCTCCAGAAATCTCAGAACCATTGATTAAGGAATTGGAACAGCATACTCTCTCTCCCACAATAAGGAAAAAAAATGGTGAGATCCATCCTGGCCTCCCAATTGGAGCCTCCTCCTCCCCTTCCTATGCAAATATAATAATAAAAAAACCTCTGGAAAACTTCAGATCTTCGGAGGATGAGTCTGTTGAAAGACCTTCAAAAAGAGCAGGGAGAAAATCACATAAAGAAGCAAGAGAGGAAGAATTTGAGAGGGAAAAAGTGCCAAGGAAGCCAACCCACCATTGAAATGTCCATTGGAAGGAATACCAGAACAAGACCTCCCAAGGGAGGTCCCCTCCACTACAGTAAATAATGTGTATAGTCTCTTGGAATTGCAGAGGCTTGGGGAACCCTTCAAAGGTCGAAGCAGTCAAAGACCTTCTGAAAATCGACCCTCCCGAGATTCTCTTGCTCCAAGAGACAAAAATTGAAAGGGACACCCTTCTAGAAATCAACAAACAAAAATGGAAGAAAAATGTGGGTAAAGTCATCAACGCAAGGGGCTCTTCAAGTGGCCTTGCAACCTTGTGGGCACAGGACAATTTTCATTTAGAAAGCTCCTTCAAGACTCAGAATTGGATTTTCACCGAACTCCATCATATCCCAAGTAAGATCTCTCTCTCTCTCTTCAATCTTTATGTTCCTGTCAGGTACTCTGAGAAGAAATATTGTTGGCAAACGTTAGTAGATTTTTTAGAGATTTTCTCCCCTTCAAACATCATTCTAGTTGGATATCTAAACCTTATATTCGAACCAAAAGAAAAAAGAGGAGGCAATAGTAGCAGGGACCAAATGCTCCCCTTTGTTGAGGATCTAGTCCATCAGTGGGACCTCCTTGATTTCAAGCCTTCGAAAGGCCTTTACACCTGGACAAACAATAGAGTTGGGGTTGATCACATCTCAACTCGCTTGGACAGATTCTTAATTCAGAACACGTTTCTACAAGAAAGAAGGATAATCTCCTCCAAGATCCTCCCAAAACTAACTTATGATCACAAACCTATCCTCTTGAATTTGGAAGAAGAAGAAAATATGGGCCCAATCCCTTTCTGGTTCATCCCTCTTTGGATAGAAAATAAGAGGTTTCTTTAAACTATCCATTCAGCTTGGTCCTCTCCTACTGTAGGGTCTCCAAGCTTTGTGTGGGAGAACAAATTAAAAGCAACAAAACATGCATTGAAAACCTGGGTTAAAAATCCCATGAATACTCTACTGAGACACAGACAAGAGACTATTCAATAGTTATCAAATGTGCAAGTTGAAATGGAGACCAAAGACATCTTCAGCTCAGATTTAGACAAAAAACAAGTAGCCCAAAGCAAAACTTTTTGTGTTTTTCGTCATGAAGAAGAGTATTGGGGGCTTAAGTCTCGAAGCTTGTGGCTAAAATCTAGAGACCGAAACACCTCATTCTTTCATCGGCAATTCAAAAACCTCCTCTCCCGAAACCATATTTCTGAAATCACCTCCTCATATGGATTGATCCACAAAGGTTTTGAGCAGCTCAAAGCTGCAACAGAAACTCACTTCAATGGACTTTACAAGGAAGAAGGCTCTGACTCTGAAGAGGTTATCTCATATTTCCTCTCACACATTCCCTCTCTCGTAAGAAGGAATGAAAACTCAGCACTCATGAAACCTTTTTCTAAAGAACAAATCAACAACGTCATTTGGTCCATGGAACCTAACAAAGCCCCAAGTCCATACGGATTCACAATCTATTTTTATAGAGCATGTTGGGACATAATCAAGATTGATCTTTTGAGGATGATTAAAGATTTTCACCAAAGAGCTAAAGTTGGAGGTAGCACTAATTCCACCTTCTTAGCTTTAATTCCCAAAGAAGTTAACTTGAGCTCCTTCGAGAGATGCAGGCATATCTCGCTTTACAATGCTTCTTATAAAATTATGTCCAAGCTATTGGCAAATAGAATCAAGCCCATGCCAGAGAAACTCATTTCCCCCATTAAAGGGGGTTTTTTCAAGGGGATACATATCCTTGACAATGTAATACAGGTCCAAGAAGTCATACATTCCAGTCACCAACGACAGGAGCAAGGGATGTTGATAAAACTCGACATGGAAAACGCTTTCGACAAGGTAAACTTCTCTTTCTTGTACAAAGTTCTCCTCTCTTTTGTATTTTGCATTGATTTCATCAAGTTGATAAAAGCTTGCACTAAAAAGCCTTGGATAGCCCCTCTAGTAAATGGTAGGCCAGAAAACTATTTTCAGGCCTCCAGGGGATTAAGGAAAGGTTGCCCTCTTTCCCCCTTCTTGTACATCCTGATGGTTGATACTCTAAGCAGAAAGTTGACTGTTGAAAAGAGGACCGGTACAGTCCCAAGCATTAGGCTGATGAAAGGAATTGACCCAATCAACCACGCCCTCTTTGCAGATGATTCTCTCATGCTAGGTGGATCCTCCGTAAAAATTGCAAAAAACTTCAACGAAATACTTCAAAGCTTCTGCAGCATATCTGGAGCGCATATCAATAAAAGAAAAAGTGTAGTGTTTGGGTGGAATGCAAACCAGAAAACTATTCAACAAATAGGCCTTTACCTTGGCTTCCTGAGCTATGCTTCTTGGGAAAAAATAAAGTATTTGGGACTCCCCTTAACCCTGGGCTCCAACAAAGCCTCTCTGCAGGAAGAAATCATAAGCAAATTCAAAGCTAAAATCTCAGTCTGGGGTGGACAGTGGCTCACCAATGTTGGAAAACTCACCCTCATTAAATCAGTCATGTCCTCTTTGTCAATCTACCAGGCTTCCTTTCTCCTAGCCCCGAAGGCGATCATGAATCAGATCACAAAGATTATCAGAGACTTCCTCCGGCATCGAGGCAAAGGCAACCAAAAGAAATGCCACTTAGTCAAATGGGAAACTGTCAAACGCCCCTATGTTGAAGGTGGCCTACAGGTAAGAGACCCTGAACTTGCAAACCTAGATTTGGGAGGTAAAATCATATGGAACCTTTATGCAAACCACAGACATCCAGTAAGAAATCTATTAAAAAAAAATATCTCAATGGCGCCTCTATGAGAAACCTCTAGGCAGCGAACATCCCCAAAGGAACCTTGATCTGGAATCTCTGCAGGCGTGGATTAGAACCCTTTCAGAAGCATCTATTTCGAATCCCAAGGAATGGAAAAAAAATTATGTTGTGGAAAGACAGCATTATGGCCAATGCCCTCCTCATCGAATCGTAAGATCTCATGGAGATCCACGTGTGGCTCTC
>JASDQU010946366.1:19587-49358 GCA_032191745.1 Picea mariana | reverse complement strand
CGAGCTTGCCACGCAGAATAGAAACTATGCTCGTGGCTTCTTCTTGATCATGGCTTCCAAGAGATAATGCTCTAGAAGGACACCATGTCAAGGGACAAAACTTGGTCATGGCTTCCAAGAGATCTTCACTGGATGGAAGAAAAATTCTCTGGAAGGAACACATGTCGAGGGTCTTGACAGGGGTAAGGAGATCAGGCTCCAATAGCCCTACCGAAGAGATCACCATGTCAACTACTGGATCTAAATCATCGGAAGTTGAAGTCATGGGAGACAACGCCACATAATTAACATGTGGCAGGGGTGATAATGTTTGCATATAAGAACCATTTAGGGAGTTAATCCAATCAGGACTGATGAACGAAAGTTGATCAATAGTCACAATTATTCCATCGTGAGGGAAAGATATCACGCAAAAAAGAGTGGATACAATAGCTTTCATGGCATAGACAAAATCCCACCCAAGGAGTAAAGAGAAATCCAAGGGGTCTCGGACTACCATGACATCAATAAAGAGTAAAAATACATCTTCTCCTCACCCACTGGGGTACCAATGCACTGCCAAGTCAAGCATCCAATTTATCTAAATCCTTGTGCACCTTTTCCTAATGGACCAGTTTATTGTCGCTCGCTGATGGAAACTGACGAAATCAAGCATCAGATCCAAGGGTTTCTTCAAAAGGGACACATCAGACCTAGCTCCTCCCTTTACGGAAGCCCAATTGTACTAGTGTAGAAGAAAGACAAGACTTGGGGGATCTGCATTGATTACAGAGCATTAAACAAAAACACAGTTAGGAACCGATACCCAATTCCCCGATTTAATGACCTTCTTGATCAACTCAAGGGGGCCAATTTCTTCAGCAAGATTGACCTAAAGTCTGGATACCACCAGGTTCTTATCGAACTGACTAATGTATGGAAGACAAATTTCAAATCTAAATAAGGTCTCTTCGAATGGTTGGTCATGCCCTTTGGCCTAACAAATGCAGCATCAACTTTCATGAGGTTGATGGATGATGTATTGAGACTCTTCACCAACTCTTTTGTGGTGGTATATTTGGATGGCATCATCATCTTCAGCAAAACTTGGGAGGGTCACATGCATCATATTCAACAAGTTTTTATCACTCTTCGGCAGCATAATATCTATGCTAGCTTGGAAAAATGTTCCTTTGGCATGAACAGGGTCGAATACTTGGGCTACATTGTTGATGAACATGGGGTACATGTGGATCCAACTAAGATCCAAGTCACCCGTGATTGGCCAGCCTCGACCACACTAACCAAGATTTAGAGCTTCTTGGGACTTGCCAACTTCTATTGACGGTTCGTGTTGGGATTCTCCCATATTCCATGGGCCCTCAGCCAAGTGACCAAGGGCAGTGTCAAGGCAAAGTTTGTGTGGGGGAAGGCCCAACAACGAGAATTTGATGATCTGAATCATCTCTTGTTCTTAGCTCCAGTACTCTCCTTACTCGATCTGCAACAACAGTTCGAGATTGAGACCGATGCATCCGACTATGTTGTAGGCACAGTACTCACTCGGCACAGTCATCCAGTAGCATACCATATTGAGACACTCTTAGATATTGTCTGAAAATACCCCACCTATGACAAGGAAATGTATTTCATTGTATAATCATGTCGTCAATGGAAAAATTACATTCTAGGAAAGGATACAATCATTCACACTAATCCCAAGCATCTGCAGTTCATACATACACAGGGGAAGTTGCAGAATGATCGTTATCAGAAGTGGTCAACATACCTGCAACAATTCCATATCAACATCAAGTATAAGACAGGGAGCAAAAATCATGTCGTTGACTGCCTTAGTCGACCTTTTGTGGTTAAACTCACCACCATGCTCCATTCATGTGGACATGAGGCATCTAAGTGGCCCCAACTTTATCAGCAAGATCTTGACTTCACCACCACCTATCAACTATTGGGTACAGGCGCGAATGTCACTGATTTTCACATTTAGGTCAGACTTTTATGCCATCTAGGCTACCTTTGTGTTACTGCAAGTGAGTGTGCCATAGCTGATTTGGGAGGCTCACTACAGTGGGATGGCAGGGCATTTTGGCATGGAGAAAATTGTGGTCATTCTACAGAAACATTTTTATTGACCAAAACTTTGACAGAACGTTAGCAAGTATATCAGATCTTGCATTGTCTATGTCATTTCCAAGCCATCCATCAAGAAGCAGGGCTTATACACCCCTCTTACTACTCCCTAAACATTTTTGTTTTGGCTTGCCATGGTCAAATTGTAGACAAAGTCGAATTTTGATGGCATAATGTGTATTTCTCAAAAAGACCTTTACATCGAGCTATCACGAACTTAAAACGGAGGTCGTATGCAAAATTTACGACCCTGGGAAGTTGAGGTACCAACTTACCCATGAGGGCCCACATAACTTTTGGTGTTTCATCTCCTAGGGTTAGGTTTTTGGATGTCTAGGGTTTTGGCATTCATGAGTAATGTTAAAATTTCCTCTAGAGCCTCATTGTAATCATTTTGCTAAGACGGATGGGTGTAATAGCCACATCTCCTCTCAGAGATAGCTACCACCACTCGAGCAAGTTGTTTTCAGTTCTATAATTTTACATTTTTAGCCTATTTTATTTATTCTATAGAAGTTATTATTCAGTGGATATTTGTTGTTGTTCTCCATATATCTGTGATATTGTATTCAGTCTGTTATTCATTTAGTTCCTCTCATAAATATGGATAAGACGAATTGTTACCAAACCATACCACATTTGGAGTTGTGTATACTAGCGCTGATAAAGGAGACATATTTACCAAATATTTTGTAGTCTCAACTGCCTCTGCCCATATTTCTTGTGCGAGCCCAGCACCACTAAGCATGCTCCTTGCCTTATCCATCAACGTTCAGTTCATTCTCTCGGCAAATCCATTTTGTTGTGGGGTATATGGTGTGGTATTTTGGATTGCTATGCCACATTGTTGACAAAACTAATAAAACTCCTTTCCACATAATTCACCACCAATGTCAATTATTAGCACTTTAATCCTCTTCTATGTCTAGTTTTCCACAAGATCTTTAAACTTTTTAAATCTTTGGAAAACCTATGATTTCTTCCTCGGGAAATATATCCATGTCTTCCAAAAAAAATTATCTATGAAGGAGACATAATACATGGATCCACCAAGTGAAGGCATTGTAACCAGGCCAAACACATCACTATGCACCAGTTCTAGAATCCCATTTCCCCTTGGCGCTCCATATGGGAACCTCACCTGACTTTATTTTCCGTATATGCAATGTTCATAAAATTCGACTCTAAACCACATTCAGGAAAACCTTCAACCATACCTCTGCTTTGCATAACTTGAAGTCTTTTTTCTCCAATGTGTCCCATCCTCTCGTGCCATAGCCTGGTCAGGTCGATTTCATCATGTCTTGTTAAGTTGATTTGAACCGACTTAGCTTGAGTCGAGTCGAGTTGTGTTGACATCGAGTCGAGTTGAGTTGAGTCACATTTGATTTGATTTCAAGAGCAACGATGTTGTTTCATCCAGTCAAGTCATTGTTCCCTAACAGCCTGTATAAGGTACCAATCATGACTCCTTTCATTAAGACCATCGCACCTCTGACCATATTCCATGAATCCTTCTGAAACAGAGTATGCACACCTACATCACTCATCTTGCTAACAGATTTCAGGTTTCTTGTCAAACCCGGAATGTGTTCAGCACACCTGAAAGGGTTCTTTTCCTCACATCCTGCATTTTCAGTCGGACTTTTCCTCGTCCGACAATTCTGGTTGTCAAGTCGTCCCCAAAGAACACATCACCCCCATCATATCTTTAATATTCATAGAACAATTCTTTATGTGGTGTCATATGATAGGATTCTCCTGAGTCGGTCAACCAAACATATTTATTTGACTATGTATTGGTTGACGCCAGATACACATCACCTCCCTTCTTTGAAGTCATCTTTCTCTTGGTCAACTGCTTCTTGTCGGATCTAGCATTGACTTATGTTGCCTTCGACTTACAATCCCTTTTATAATTCCCATATTTACCGCATTTCCTGCATCTTTGCTTCAATTGACCAAAGAATCTACCTTTATCTTTGTCTATCGGTCGACCTCTCACTACCAAAGCATCTTTGGTCGATCCTTCCATGTTCTTTCTTCTCATTTCTTTCGACAACAGAGAAGCAACCACATCCTCTAGCGCTAGTGTGGTTGTATTACTCCCAATAGCCAAGACTAAGCTATCACAGAAGTCTCTCAAAGAACATAATAGGCTGATACACTTCTCCTTGTCAGTGATCTTAATATCCACATATGATAATTGGATTAACATGGTATTAAACACATTAAAATGCTTGTTCACCAAACTGCCATCACTCATCCTCGGAAGAAACAATTTTTTTTTGAGAAACATCTTATTTACCATATATTTCGACTGGTATAAGCTTCCCAACTTGCTCCACAATTTCTTGTCTGAATCTTCACCCAAGACTTTCAGCATCATTGAATCTGCAAGACAAAGTCGAATCGTACTTGTTCCTCTTCTTTTGATTTTCTCCCATTCTTCCGTCAACATGCTTGTCGGTTGGGTACCTGGACAGACCATTGTCCATTGTTCTCAATCCACAAGAAGATCTTCCACTTAAGCTTCCAAAGCTCAAAATTTCAGCCATTGAATTATTTTATCTCTATTCTGGAATTGCTCACCATTCTTTACCACAATCTTGAACACAATTTCTGAATTACGACTCTTATTTTACTTAGGGTTTAGTTCTCATATTCAATATTGGAAAATCAAGATCTGATATACTTGGCAAATCATAACACTTCTTTGATAACTCACTCATCAAGGCAGACCTAAGCTCTGATACCACGTGTCAAGAAATGCAGGACACTTCGACGTTAATCCTAGCAGAAGAGAAAATGAATTTAATCAAGAATGCAAATGACACAAGCAATCACACAGAACATCGACATTTTACCCTAGAAACCCTTAAACAGGAAAACCAACATTCCTTTGAGCATTCTTCTCCCTTGTTGTCTTATTCAATAAGAATAAAAGATTGCATGTCTAAACTTGGTCCACACCTAAGACACAGTCGACATCATACCTTCTTGCATAGGCAAGAACAACCCTATAGCCAATTCGGCTTACATATGCATGCCCAACAACCTACACTTACATGTGCATTAACCTGCAAAAGTTCATCCTATCATTACCTTACAACAACAGCTTTTACAGCCTTACAACATGCCTCTTTATAGGATTTACAACATGCAAAACCCTAAATATTGGCACCCAAAATGGTTGCAAATCCATGCATATCATTGGCTACAAATCCTGCAAATCTCGGGATTCTGTTACAGTCAACTCCAAGTTGGGCTTACCATTCTACTACCAATCGGCCTCCATTCGGTCTCTATTCAGTCGTCTCACACTCGCACTTCGACCTCTTGTCAATTGACTTGTCATCGATATCTTCGACTTCAAATTTACCCGATCGACTCCCTCAACCTATGACTTGTTGTCAATCCACCTCGGCTTTGACATGTTGTTGATCGACCTCGTCTTCGACCATTATTGGATTCACCTCAACTAGACTTTCACTGCAAAAAAAATAACAACCCAATAGAAAATGGAGGACACAGAGCTCCTGAATATGGCATTGAATGGTCTTCCCAAGTCTCGGGAACCATTTGTCAAAGGAGTTTGCGCTCGTGACAATCTCCTAGATTGGAAAATACTTTGGGATGATTGCATACAGGAAGAGACTCGGGAGGAATCTAAGAGCAGCAAGCAGGGAGGTAGTGAAGAGAATTTGGCTATTGTTAGTAAAACAAGGAAGGGAAAAGGAAAGAGTTCTAACAAGAAGGGTAACAGTGATCGACATTTATCACAACCAGGAGAGAAGAAGGACTTTAGTAAAATCAAGTGTTTATCATGTCATAAGAATGGACATTATGCATCTCAATGTCCTGAGAAGAAGAAGGGTAAAGGAAAGATGCACAAAACAACATCAACAAAGGCGTAACTTGATGAGTTTGCAACAAAGTTTGAGAAGGATTGCTCACTAGTTTCTTTCCTTTCCACCAACACAACTACGAGGAGTGCTTGGTTCTTGGACAATGGTGCATCTCATCATATGACAAAAGCATGAGTTATTTAGTATTCTGATGGAGACAGACTAAGATCTTCATGTGAAACTTTGGCCTCAAATGCAAAACATTAGGACTCAAATGAAAAACGTTTGACCTCCAAAGGCCCTAAATGTTGCCACATGTGCCAACTAGCACACAACTTCCCTCACAAATGAAAACCCTGGTTGTGGATGACATCTAGGGCCACAAAAGTGATGTCATTGGCTCCCAAAGGTCAACGTCTAGGTGGAAAGACAAGATCCCCTTGGGTCTAGGTCTGTCGGAGTGTCCCTGGTGCAACGCCCTTCTTTCTTCCTAGTCCAAGTCTCTTTTGTATCTATTCCCCTGGTTGGGGTCACATCGTCCATTTGTGGGCTTTCATCCCCATGGAGATCCAAGTTAATCATTCCCCATATGTACCTGTCCACTGGGAAAAGTCTTGTAGCAACAACAAGTATGCCCTCCGGGGGTTCATGACTCATAAGGATCATAGCAATGTCAATCACATCTAATAATCAAATTACCCAAACATGTGCATCAAACCCCCCTTTACCCAGAAAAATGCCCAAAGACATCATGCAGTTCAACAGTTCAGGTTTGGATAAGGTCTCAAGATGTCCTGTTGGGCTAACGCTCCCTAAGTTTGGGGTGTTTCCTAGGTAAGAACCAATCTAGGTCATGTTAGTGTGTGTGAAGTGGCGTGAGGGGATTGTTTTGGCACATGGTGTAGTGATAACAAGGAAATGTAGGTCTTGCATGTGGGTGCCTTTGTATAGGGCGAGTTGCACCTTATCATGAATGTCATTGTTTCCTATCCCATTCAATGCCTTTTATTCTTAGTTTTATTGCTTTTGGTCTTTTTCTTTTCAAGGGAAGAGTTGGGGGACATTTTCTTGGCTTGGTGACCAGAGGTGACAGCATTACCCACAAGCATTTCACAGAGATGAGAAGGTTGGCTTGTAATGAGAGCCCCTTTCTCTTTGCTATGCCACCAAGAGCCACTACCCTAGTTTGGTGACCAGATAGATGGTAGTGTCATACCACTACATGCCCATGGTCCTAATAGGCCGGCTCACGATGAGACCTCCCATCCACCAACTAGTGTCTTGAGTTTTGATTTATCTTATGGGTTCCCTTTTCTTACTGAGAATATTTTTATTGTTTTCTCAGGAATCCCCTGGAAAAGCAATTCATAGATTTCATTTTGGCTTTTAGCTCTTGCCAGCTACATTTACTGTCTAAGGCTTTAGCCCCTTCTTCCCACAAAGAAAGGTACAACCCTTCCTAGTGTTTAGAACCCAATGCCCAAACCAAGATGGGGGGGATATGAGAGGAATAATGATGGAAAATGATAAGTATGGAACCAATGGACGATGACCTTTAATAGACCCACCCAGTGGCAACTCATCCTAAAGGGAGATCAACTTATTAGGGCATCATGTCACCCTCCCAGGTATGAACAAGTTAAAGAGCATAATTTCTAACAAAACGTTATGAAATGAAGGAGAAATAAATGCAACACAATTAAGTGCCTTGATAATCAGAGCGACACATACCATGATACCTGGACTCATTACCTCGTGGAGCAAGACTTACTACTACTTCAAGACCAGGCTGGTGGGATGGACGTTGTTGTTATTAATAGATGGGTTGCACTGAAGAAAAGATGGGCCCTTCGGGGCCATGCTCAAGTCATCCAACTCTCAGCACTCCATGTATAGGACTTGTGGGCCTTGAGACATGATCTCTTTAGTTATCCCAAGGATAGGGGATAACAACACAAAAATTCATGTGGGCCTTGCCCCGTTGGGGTAAGTTAGTACATTAACTTCCCGGGGTCGTAACTTTTTCATGCAATCTTCGTTTTAGGCGTGTGATATCCCGTTGGAAAGGTATTTTCGAGAACTACAAATTCTACCATCAAACGCTAACTCAATGTCCAATTTGACTATGATAAGCCAAGAAAACATTGTTTAGAGCCTCACCCTGGAAGTACAGAAAGATGTGCTGACATGAAAACTTCCAAAAAAAGCCAGTTGGAATAGGTGGGCGGCCACCAATATCCACCCAGATGTTGTGTAGGGATTCAGGATATCCCCATAATTGAAGAACCCATAATTACAAAGAAATGTCCCCATTATAGATAAATGTGTTGAACTAAAAACTGTCAAGATGAGACAATTGAAAGTTGGAACAAGTGGGTGGCCACCAATATCCACCTGGATCAATCCTCCCCCCTTAGAAAGCAATGGTCTCCATTGCGTTGAGTTCTCAGGGAAGAGGGGAAAGTGTTTTCTGAATCTGAATCTTGCTGAGTTATGTGCCTTGTTGGAGAAGTTGCGTTGCTTGGTCTGTGGAATCTTGTCACGAACTTGTTGATGGCGGGGTTGAATTTGTTCCACCAATCTATTGTCTCTGGGCTGGACGGGGCATTGTGTAGGCACCATTGTAGGTGAAGAAACAATATATGCTTTCTCTTCTGCAATCTCCTTCTGCTGGATAGAAGGTGTTGAGGTTGCAGTGGTTGTAGTGGCCTTATGTGCATCCTTTGAACAGACTGTGAAGAGGGTGAGTTTTTTAGTATGAGAGATTACTTTGAGGCATTGTTTCGGTGGAACAGTAGTCGAAACTACTTCCAGTATCTTGTAGAGCTAACCCCTAAGAGTAACAATGACATTACGGGGTCGAGACTCATAAACAACATGACGCTTCCACATATATGGTTGGCCCAAAACAACATCACATACATCAAGAGGGTAAACATCACACACTACATCATCCTTGAAGGGTTGGATGTCATATGACATGCGACATTGCTGGTTGACACAGAGATCTCATCCCTGGCGAAGCCACCCGATGTTGTATGGCTCTGGGTGTGGTTTTGTCGACAACCCCAACTGTTTGACGACCTCAGCTGAGATGATGTTCTTCTGGCTTCCGTTATCAACAATCAAATGCAACGAGGTCCCATTCACCCACATTTGTGAATGGAAGAGGCGCTCCCCCTCTTGAGGATCTATTGGTTCCTCTGGTTAAATTTTTATGGTTGCGACAGTAGCAGTAGGGTTTGCATCAATGATATCTTCATTTTCAATATTTTCTAGATCAGATTTTGAATCAGGGTTTGGCTCTTTGTCTTTGACCTCGGACACCAATGACTATTTCGAGCGACATTCATCGGTGGTGTGTCGGGGGATTTTGTGGAAGTCGCACCACTTCTTATTGTCATTCTTCATCTTTCTTTACCCTTCTTTTCCTATGTATTGGACTATTTTTTGGGAGGCTGTTGGTGAGTGCCATCTTTACCATGCTTTGGTTGTTGCGGATTTGCAGACCCAAACTCCCATTTGTTCTCGTGCGTAAATTTTTGCTCGATTTTGACAGCATATTGATAGGCATCTCCCAATGATAAGATATTTAGGAAGTCCATTTCAGTTTGGATGTACCTATGCAAAGCCCCACGGTATTTCAGAACTAGATGTCGCTCAGAGTCTTTCATACTCAGCTTGGTGCATAAGGTATGGAAAGTATTTGTGAACTCCGACATTGTTTGACTCTTCTCTTGTTGTAGTGTGGTCCATCTCATGTATTGGTCTTCATAGTTATCAACAGGGTAGTATTGTTCCTTGACCTCATCCACACAAAAATCCCAAGTGGGATTGACCCCATATATCCCAGATTCCTTTGTGGAACTTTACTCCTAGTAAGTTTCCCACCAATGTTTGACATGGGGGAGAGGCTTAAGGAGTGCGAAGGTGATCTTTTCCCTGTTAGAAAAATTGTGAACAAAGAAATAACCTTCTAGCAGATTCAACTATTTTTCTAAGGCATCCTCATCTATCTGACTTTCAAATACTGGAATATCAAAATTAACTTGTACCTTGAAGGGAGAGGTTCCTCCAAAGTGGTCACTTAATGAAGATGCACTTGTTGTTATCAGCGGGCATTGAACGATGTGGGAAAAATTCTCCATCATTTCGTCCCTCTGTCGCGTGAGAGCTTGCTCAAGCGACAGGTTAATAAAATATTATGCTCTGTCGTTTTTATTTTCTACCACCATAGAGGGTTTCTTGGGCATGGGAGAGTGATTGTCCTCAAGAGAGAAGAGCTCGAGAACCAACTTGCTATACTCGAACCTCGTAGTGGACATGCATTGAAAAACGATCAAGAACAACCTTCTCTAATACCATTGATCAGGATTATTTTTGGAACGAAATGAAAGTAGAGATATTACAATGAAATACACATAAAAATTGACAGAAACAAAGAAATTCAGCAATACATGATTTCTATTAATGAAATAAATGTACAGAGACTGTAAAAATATAGAGTGCAAGACTCGTTAGAATGGTGGAAACTTTATCTCGGAGAAGAGATGTGACGGCTATGCTCGTTTGCAATAAGATGATTACAATGAGCTCTGAAGGCCTTTTTATGATAAACATGAATGCCAAAACCCTAGACATCCAAAAACCTAATGCTAGGAGATGAAGCACCAAAAGTCATGTGGACCCCATTGGGGTAAGTTAGTACATTAACTTCCTGGGGTCATGACTTTTGCATACGATCTCTGTTTTAGGCGTGTGATATCTCGTTGGAAAGGTCTTTTCGAGAACTACGCATTATGCCATCAAACTCTAACTCCATTTACAATTTAACTGTGGCAAGCCAAGAAAACCTTGTTTAGAGCCCCAAAACATCCCTGGAAGTACAGAAAGATGTACTAACATGAAAACTTCCGAAATAAGACAGTTGGAATAGGTGGGTGGCCACCAATATCCACCTAGATGTTGTGTAGGAATTTAGGACATCCCCGTAAGTGAAGAACCCACAATTACAAAGAAATGTCCCCATTACATATAAACATGTTGAACTGAAAACAATAAAGATGAGCCAGTTGGATGTTGGAACATGTGGGTGGCCACCAATATCCACCTGGATGAATCCTCCCCCCTTAGTAATAAATGATCTCCATTGTGTTGAGTGCCCAGGGAAGAGGGGAAAGCATTTTTTGAATCTAAATCTTGGTGGCACTATTGGCTGACATAGAGATCTCATCCCTAGTGAAGCCACCCATTGTTGTATGGTTGCGGGTGTGTTGTTGTCAAAAACCCCTACTATTTGACAACCTCGGTTGAGATGACTTTCTTCTGGTAGTTAATATCAACAATGAAATGTAATGGGGTCCCCCTCACCCACATCTGTGAATGGAAGAGGTGTTCCCCCTCTTCAGGATCTACTGGTTCTTCAAGTTGAATTGTTTCGGTCGCGACAGTACTAGTAGGGTCTGCGTCGATGATTTGTACATTTTAAATATTTTCTGGATCAGATTTTGAATCAAGGTTCGGCTCCTTGTCTTTGACCTTGACCACCAATGATTGTTTCGAGTGAAAATCATCGGTGTTGTGCCAGGGGATTTTGTTGAAGTCACGCCACTTTCTAGTGTCATTCTTCATCTTTCCTTTACCCTTTTTTCTTATGTCTTGGATTGGTTTTCAGTATGTTGTTTGTTAGGGTCATCTTTACCATGCTTTGGTTGTTGCGTATTTGGAGACCCAAACTCCCATTTGTTTTGGTGCCTAAATTCCTGCTCAATTTTGACAACATATTGATAGGCAGCTCCAAATGATGAGATGTTTAGGCTTGGTGCGCAATGTATGGAAAGTATTTGTGAACTCTTACACTATTTGGCTCTTCTCTTGCCGCAGTTTGGTCCATCTCATGTGCCAGTCTTCATAGTTATCAACAGGGTAGTATTTTTCCTTGACCGCATCCAAAAAAAATCCCAAGTGGGCCCGACCCCATATATTCCAGATTCGTCTGTGGAACTTTTATGCTAGTAAGTTTCCCACCAATGTTGGACATGGGGGAGAGCCTTAAGGAGTGAAAAGGTGATCTTTTCCATGTCGAAAAATTGTGTACAGAGAAATAACCTTCTAGCAGATTCAACCAATTTTCTAAGGCATCCACATCTATCTAACCTTCAAATATGGGAATATCAAAATTAATGTGTACCTTGAAGGGAGAGGTTCCTCCAAAGTGGTTGCTTGATGAAAATGCATCTATTGCTATCGTTAGGCATTGAAAAATGTGGGAAAAAATCTCCATCATTTTGTCCCTCTATCGGGCAAGGGCTTTCTTAAGCAACAAGTTGATAGAATATTTTGCTCCGCCATTTTTCTTTTTTGCCACCATTGAGGATTTCTTGGGCATGCGAGATCGATTGTCCTCAAGAGAGACAAGCTCAAGACACAAATTGCTATACTCGGACCTCGTTGGGGACATGCACTGAAAAATTATTAAGAGCAGACTACTCTGATACTATTGATCCGGATTATTTTCGAAACAAAATGAAAGCAGAGATATTACAATGAAATACACATAAAAATTGCCAAAAACAGAGAAATACAACAATACATTATTTATATTAATGAAAGAGATGTACAGTGCATGTCCCCAAGGAGGTCTGACATCTAAAAACCCTAGACATCCAAAAACCTAACCCTAGGAGATGAAGCACCAAAAGTCATGTGGGCCCCGTTGGGGTAAGTTAGTACATTAACATTCTGGGGTCGTAACTTTTGCATACGATCTTTGTTTTAGGTGTGTGATATCCCATTGGAAAGGTATTTTTGAGAACTACGCATTATGTCATCAAAATCTAACTCTATCTATAGTTTGACTATGGCAAGCCAAGAAAACATTGATTAGAGCCCCAAAATAGACTTGGAAGTACAAAAAGATGTACCGACATGAAAACTTCGAAAATAAGTCAGTTGGAATAGGTGGGCGGCCACCATTATCCACATGGATGTTGTGTAGAGCTTTAGGACAGGCCCGTAAGTGAAGAACCCACAATTACAAAAAAATGTCCCCATTACAGATAAATGTGTTGAACTGAAAATTGTCTAGATGCGCCAGTTGGAAGTTGGAACGGGTGGGTGGCCACCAATATACACCTGGATCAATCCTCCCCCTTTAGGAAGCATTGGTATCCATTGCGTTGAGTGCCTAGGGAAGAGGGGAAAGCATTTTTTCAATCTGAAACTTGATGAGCTTCATTGCTTGTTGGAGAAGTTGCATTTCTTGGTCTGTGGAAGGTTGTCATAAACTTTATGCTAGCGGGGTTTAATCTATTCCACCAACTTGTTGTCTCTGGGCTTGACATGGCACTGTGTAGACCACATTGTAGTTGAAGAAACAATATATGATTTCTCTTATGCAATCGGCTTCTGCTGGATAGAAGGTGTTGAGGTTGCAGTGGTTGCAGTGGTTGTAGTGTCCTTCTGTGCATCCTTTGAACAGACTATGAAGAGGATGAATTTTGCAGTATGAGAAACTACCTCGTGGCACTTTTTTGGTGGAACAATCATTGGAACTACCTATGGTATCTTGTAGATTTGACCCCCAGAGTAATAATGACACTACGGGGTCGAGACTCATAATCAAAATGACGTTTCCACATATATGGTTGGATCAAAACAACACCACAGGCATCAAGAAGGGCAACATCACACACTACCTCATCCTTGAAGGGTTGGATGCCATATGACAAGCAGTATTGTTCGATAACATAGAGATCTCATCCCTGGTGAAGCCACTTGATGTTGTATGGCTACAGGTGTGGTGCTGTCGACAACCCCAATTGTTTGACGACCTCAGTTGAGATGAGGTTCTTATGGTTGTCGCTATCAACAATGAAATGCAACGGGGTCCCCTTCACCCACATCTATGAGCGGAAGAGGTGCTCCCCCTCTTTAGTATCTATTGGTTCTTTTGGTAAAATTGTTGCAGTCACAACAGTAGCAGTAGGGCCTGCGTCAATGATCTGTTTGTTTTCAATATTTTCAGGATCAGATTCCAAATCAGGGTTAGGCTCCTTGTCTTTGACCTCGACCACCAATGACCGTTTTGATCAACATTCATCGACGTCGTGCCAAGGGATTTTGTGGAAGTCACACCACTTCCCAGTGTCATTCTTAATCTTTCATTTACCCTTCTTTTCTTGTGTCTTGGAATGGTTGTCCGGAAGTTATTGGTTAGGGTCATCTTTACCATGCTTTGGTTGTTGTGGATTTGCATATTCAACCATTTTTCTAAGGCATTTGCATCTATATTACCTTCAAATAGGGGATATCAAAATTAACTTGTACCTTGAAGGGAGAGGTTCCTCTAAAGTGGTCGCTTGATGAAGATGTTTGTGTTGCTATCGGTAGGAATTAAAGGATGTGGGAAAAAATCTCCATCATTTAGTCCATTTGTCACGCAAGAGCTTGCTCAAGCAACAAGTTAATAGAATCTTATGCTTCACCATTTTTCTTTTATGCTGCCATAGAGGGTTTCTTGGGCATGTGAGAGCAATTTTCTTCAAGAGAGACAAGCTCGAGACCTAACCTGCTATACTCAGACCTCCTCGGGGACATGCACTGTTGGCTGACATGGAGATCTTGTACCTGGTGAAGCCACCCAATGTTGTATGGTTGCAGGTGTGGTGTTGTCGACCACCCCAGTTATTTGACGACCTCAGTTGAGATGAGGTTCTTCTAGTAGCTACTATCAACAATGAAATGCAATGCGGTCCCGCTCACCCACATCTGTGAATGGAAGAGGCGTTCCCCCACTTCAGTATCTATTGGTTCTTCTAGTTGAATTGTTTCAGTCGCGACAATAGTAGTAGGGTTTGCGTCGATGATCTATCCATTTTCAATATTTTTTAGATCAGATTCTGAATCAAGGTTCGACTCCTTGTCTTTGACCTTGACCACCAATGATTGTTCCGAGCGACAATCATCAATGTTGTGCCAAGGGCTTTTGTTGAAGTCACGCCACTTCCTAGTGTCATTCTCCATATTTACTTTACCCTTTTTTCCTATGTCTTGGACTGGTTTTCAACAGGTTGTTTGTTAGGGTCGTCTTTACCATGCTTTGGTTGTTGTGTATTTGCAGACCCAAACTCCCATTTGTTCTGGTGCCTAAATTTCTGCTCGATTTTGACAAAATATAGATAGGCAGCTCCAAATGATGAGATTTTTAGGCTTGGTGCGCAATGTATGGAAAGTATTTGTGAAATAGGACATCGTTTGGCTCTTCTCTTGCCATAGTGTGGTCCATCTCATGTACTAGTCTTCATAGTTATCAACAGGGTAGTATCGTTCCTTGACCGCATCCAAAAAAAATCCCAAGTGGGCTCGACCCCATATATTCCAGATTCGTCTATGGAAATTTTCTCCTAGTAAGTTTCCCACCAATGTTGGACATGGGGGAGAGCCTTAAGGAGTGCAAAGGTGATATTTTCCCTGTCGAAAAAATTGTGAACAGAGAAATAACCTTCTAGCAGATTCAACCAATTTTCTAAAGCATCCACATTTATCTAACCTTCAAATATGGGAATATCAAAATTAACTTGTACCTTGAAGGGAGAGGTTCCTCCAAAGTGGTTTCTTGATGAACATGCATTTGTTGCTATCAGTAGGCATTGAAGAATGTGGGCAAAATTTTCCATCATTTCATCCCTCCATTGGGTAAGAGCTTGCTTAAGCAACAAGTTAATAGAATATTTTTCTCTGCCATTTTTCTTTTTTTCCACCATAGAGGGTTTTTTGGGTGTGCGAGATTGATTGTCCTAAAGAGAGACAAGCTCGAGACACAACTTGCTATGCTCAGACCTCGTTGGGGACATGCACTAAAAAATGATCAAGAGCAACCTGCTTTGATACCATTGATCCAGATTATTTTCAGAATAAAATGAAAACAGAGATATTACAATGAAATACACATAACAATTGCCAAAAATAGAGAAATACAACAAAACATTATTTATATTAATGAAATAAATGTACCGAGATTGTAAAAAGACAGAGTGTAAGACTCACTAGAATGGTGGTAGCTTTATCTCTGATAAGAGATGTGATGGCTACGTTCATTCGCAAGAATATGATTACAATAAGGCTATGAAGGCCTTTTTATGATAAACATGAAAGTCAAAACCCTAGACATCCAAAAACCTAACCCTAGGAGATGAAGCGCCAAAAGTCATGTGGGCCCCGTCGGGGTAAGTTAGTACACTAACATCCCAGGGTCATAACTTTTGCATACAATCTTCGTTTTAGGCATGTGATATCCCATTGGAAAGGTATTTTCTAGAACTACACATTATGTCATCAAACTCTAACTATGTCTACAGTTTGACTATGTCAAGCCAAGAAAACATTGTTTAGAGCCCCAATACAAACTTGGAAGTACAGAAAGATGTATTGACATGAAAACTTGGAAAATAAGTTTGTTGGAATAGGTGGGCATCCACCAATATCCACCTGGATCTTGTGTAGAGCTTTAGGACAACCTTGTAAGTGAAGAACCCACAATTACAAATAAATGCCCCCATTACAGATAAATGTGTTGAACTGAAAATTGTCTAGATGTGTCAGTTGGAAATTGGAACAGGTGGGTGGCCACCAATATCCACCTGGATCAATCCTCCCCCCTTAGGAAGCAATGGTCTCCATTGCGTTGAGTGCCTCGGGAAGAGGGGAAAGCATTTTTTGAATCTAAATCTCAGTGAGCTTCGTGCCTTGTTGGATAAGTTGTGTTGATTGGTCTGTGGAAGGTTGTTATGAACTTGTGTCTAGCGAGGTTTAATCTGTTCCACCAACCTGTTGTCTCTGGACTTGACGTGGCATTGTGTAGTCCACATTATAGGTGAAGAAAAAATATATGCTTTCTCTTCTGCAATCGACTTCTGCTGGATAGAAGGTGTCGAGGTTGCAGTGGTTGTAGTGTCTTTCTATGCATCCTTTGAACAGACTATGAAGACAATAAATTTTGCAGTATGAAAAATTACCTTGTGGCACTTTTTTGGTGGAACAATCGTCGAAACTACCTCTGGTATCTTGTAGAGTTGACCCCCAGAGTAATAATGACACTAGGGGGTCAAGACTCATAATCAATATGACGTTTCCACATATATGGTTGGCCCAAAACAACATCACAAACATCAAGAGGGGAAACATCACACACTACCTCATCCTTAAAGGGTTTGATGCCATAGGACAAGCAACATTGTTGGCTAAATTAGAGATCCCATCCCTGATGAAGCCACCCGATGTTGTATGGCTATGGGTGTGGTGTTGTCAACAACCCCAATTGTTTGATGACCTAAGTTGAGATGAAGTTCTTCTGGCTGTTGCAGTCAACAATGAAATGCAACGGGGTCCCGTTCACTCACATCTGTGAGCGAAAGAGGCGCTCCCCCTCTTAAGTATCTATTGGTTCTTCTGGTTGAATTGTTGTGGTCGCGACAGTAGCAGTAGGGTCTGCGTCGATGATCTGTCTATTTTCAATATTTTCTGGATCAGATTCCAAATTAGGGTTAGGCTCCTTGTCTTTGACCTCAGCCACCGATGACCGTTTTGAGCAACATTCATCAATGTTGTGCCAAGGGATTTTGTGGAAGTCGCACCACTTCCTAGTGTCATTCTTCATCTTTCCTTTACCCATTTTTTCTTGTGTCTTGGAATGGTTGTCGAGAAGTTGTTGGTTACGGTCGTCTTTACCATGCTTTGGTTGTTGCAGATTTGCAAACACGAACTCCCATTTGTTCTGGTACCTAAAGTTCTACTCGATTTTGACAGCATATCAATAGGAAACTCCCAATGATGAGATGTTTAGAAAATCCATTTCAGTTTGGATGTACCTATGCAGAGCCCCACGGTATTTCAAAACCAAATGTTGCTCAAAGTCCTTGATACCCAACTTGGTGCGCAAGGTATGGAAAGTATTTGTGAACTACGACATTGTTTGGCTCTTCTCTTGCCGCAGTGTGGTCCATCTCATTTACTGGTCTTCATAGTTATCAATAGGGTAGTATTGTTCTTTGCTCACATCCACAAAAAAATCCCAAGTGGGCTTGGCCCCATATATTCCAGATTCCTCTATGGAAATTTTCTCAAAGTAAGTTTCCCACCAATGTTTGCATTGGGGGAGAGCCTTGAGGAGTGTGAAGGTGTTCTTTTCCCTGTCGAAAAAAATGTGAACAGAGAAATAGCCTTCTAGCAGATTAAACCATTTTTCTAAGGCATTTGCATCTATTCGGCCTTCAAATAGGGGGATATCAAAATTAACTTGTACCTTAAAGGGAGAGGTTCCTCTAAATGGTCCCTTGATGAAGATGTGTGTGTTGCTATCGGTAGGAATTAAAGGATGTCGGAAAAAATCTCCATCATTTAGTCCCTTTGTCATACAAGAGCTTGCTCAAGCAACAAGTTAATAGAATCTTCTACTCCACCATTTTTCTTTTCTACCACCATAGAGGGTTTCTTGGGCATACGAGAGCGCTTTTCCTCAAGAGAGACAAGCTCGAGACCCAACTTGCTATACTGAGACCTCCTTGGGTACATGCACTGAAAAACGATCAAGAGCAACTTGCTCTGATACCACTAATCCGAATTATTTTCATAACGAAATGAAAGAAGAGATATTATAATGCAATACACATAAAAATTGCGAGAAACTGAGAAATACAACAATACATGATTTCTATTAATGAAATAAATGTACAGAGACTATAAAAATACATAGTGCAACACTCACTAGAATGGTGGCAGCTTTATCTTTGAGAATAGATGCGACAACTACGCTCATTCACAAGAAGTTGATTGCAATGAGGCTCTGAAGGCCTTTTTATGATAAACATGAATGTCAAAACCCTAGACATCCAAAAACCTAACCCTAGGATATGAAGCACCAACAGTCATGTGGGCCCCATTGGGGTAAGTTAGTACATTAACTTCTCGGGGTCGTAACATTTGCATACAATCTATGTTTTGTGCGTGTGATATCCTGTTGGAAAGGTCTTTTCAAGAAATACGCATTATGTTATCAAACTCTGACTTCATCTACAATTTGACTATGGAAAGCAAAGAAAACATTGTTTAGAGCCCCAAAATGACCCTAGAAGTACAGAAAGATGTATTGACATGAAAACTTCCAAAATAAGCCAGTTGGAATAGGTAGGCGGCCATAAATATCCACTTGGATGTTGTGTAAGGATTCAAGACAACCCCGTAAGTGAAGAACCCACAATTACAAAGAAATGTCCCCATTATAGAGAAACAAGTTGAACTGAAAATTGTCAAGATGATCTAGTTGGAAGTTGGAACAGGTGGGTGGCCACCAATATCCACCTGGATCAATCCTCCCCCCTTAGGAAGCAATGGTATCCATTGTGTTGAGTGCCCGAGGAAGAGGGGAAAGTGTATTCTGAATATGAATCTTGGTGAGTTGCGTGCCTTGTTGGAGAAGTTATGTTACTTGGTTTGTGGAATACTGTCACGAACCTATTGTTGGCGGGGTTGAATATGATCCACTAACATGTTGTCTTTGGGCTTGATGGGGCATTGTGTAGGCACCATTGTAGGTGAAGAAATAATATATGCTTTCTCTTCTACAATCTGCTTTTTTTGGATAGAAGGTGTTGAGGTTGCAGACGTTGTAGTGGCCTTCTATCCATCCTTTGAACTGACTATGAAGATGATGAATTTTGCAGTATGAGAGATTACCTTGTGGCACTTTTTGGTGGAATAGTAGTCTAAACTACATGTGGTATCCTATAGAGCTGACCCCCCAGATAATAATGACACTACGGGGTCGACACTCATAAACAACATGACACTTCCACATATATGGTTGGCCCAAAACAACATCGCAGACATCAAGAGGGGAAACATCGCACATTACCTCATCCTTGAAGGGTTGGATGCCATAGGATAGGCGACACTGTTAGCTGACACATCATTCTCGTCCCTAGTGAAGCCACTCGATATTGTATGGTTGTGGGTGTGTTGTTGTCGACAACCCCAATTGTTTGACAACCTCGGCTGGGATGAGGTGCTTATGGTTGGCGCTATCAACAATGAAATGCAATGGGGTCCCCTTCACCCACATCTTTGAATGGAAGAGGCACTCCCCCTCTTTAGGATCTACTGGTTCTTCTAGTTGAATTTGATCCAGGTGGATATCGCTGGCCACCCACCTTTATCAACTAGCTCAAAACAATTTTCTGGCAATTTTGGTAATTTACAATTTTTAGCAGTTTTTAACTTTCGGGGCCATTTTAAGGGCCTAAATAAAGGTTTTTCGGGATCGATCTTCTCAAGATCGCTAAAGGCTCTGATTGAGCCCCTGAAATGAATCTCCTTGATGATAAATTTTCAACGAGCTATCATGCGCCCCAAATGAAGATCATATGCCAAAGTTATGTTTTCGGGAATTTGATACACCAAACTACCCAAAATGAGGTCCAAAAAATTGTTGGATTTTCATCTTCTGTGGTTAGGGTTTTGGATTTTTTTATGATAAAAAGGCCTTTGGAGCCTCATTGTAAAATCATTGTAAAATCATCTCTGTATATTTCTTTATTTTATCTCCGCTCTCATTTCGTGTTGAAAATAATCTAATCAGTGGTATCAAAGCAGACTGCTCTTGATCCATTTTCAATGCATGTCCCCGACGAGGTCCAAGTGTCGCAAGTTGGGTCTCAATATTTTCTCTCTTGAAGACAATCACTCTCGCACGCCCAATAAACTCTGCTTGGCAGAAGAAAATAAAAATGACAAATCAGATGATTCTACTAATTTGTTGCTTGAGCAAGCTCTCACGCAACAGAGGGACGGAATAATGGATAATTTTTTCCACATCCTTCGACGCTTGTCGATAACGATAGGCGTGTCTTCATCAAGTAGCCACTTTGGAGGCACCTTGTCTTTCAAGGTACAAGTTAATTTTGATATTCCCATATTTGAAGGACAGATAGATGCGAATGCCTTAGAAAAATGGTTAAATATGCTAGAAGGTTATTTCTTTGTTTATAATTTCTTCGATAGGGAAAATATCACCTCTGTACTCCTTAAGGCTCTCCCCCATGTCAAACATGTTGGAATTACTAAGACAATTGAGAGGGGGGGTGAATCAGTTGTTATTGTGCTTAAACAATTTTAAGTCTATTAAACCATTCTTAATCTTTCTTCAAGTGATCATTAATATTATACAACATATGGAAAACATAAATAATGAGCATCAGTCACACATAAGATATACATAGAGACAGATTTTCACAAGGAAACCCATAAAGGGAGAAAACCTCTTCTTCATCGAAATGATAGGCAGTCTTTTAAGTTTTGTACATCATCTATAATTGAGCACCAACTCAATGTGAGTCTACTACCTCTGTTTCACAAGCTCCAACTTGTTTGAGAGCACCAACTCTCTGGTTTCTCTAGCACCCACTAAAAGGAAGCACCAACTCCCTTAATGTTCCAGCACCAACNTGTTCTCCCTTGCACCACCCTGCCACCCTGGTTTCTCTGGCTGCAACCAGATGGAAGCTACAACTCCCTGTGTTCAAGCACCCACTTGAACCTCTGAGGACAACAGTCCTCCCTAGCACCTCCCAACCACCCTGATTATGAATAAATGATTGAAAAACAAACGATACAGGAGTCTCAATTCTTACCCCTTCTTTTCTGTTCTACAATTCTTCTCTACTTCAAAAAACTGCTCTGCAATTATGCTCTGCTTCATGCTATTCTGCTATTCTTCTCTTGCTTCTGTCTGTTCAGCAACTGTTACTCATCTCTGAGTTTTATCTCAAGCTCTGCATCCTATAATTTTACTCTTCTTACAGGTCATCTCATTGTTTTGGTTAGAACAGCCAACCATGCACAGTCACTGCGTGTTTCTTTTATACACTACAACCACTTCAGTTACCCCTCAAATCCCTAGAACAACAACGCTTCAGCAACTGAAACGCCAACCATCCAAGAACCATGATTCAGATCTGCTAACTAAATCGTAACTGATCAATTAACTGTGAGGTGAAACAGTAGCCCTCTGATCATATTCAAATTCACCTGAACTGTTGGATTACAAGTACTGGGTCTCGCGCTTATTCCATATGCCCACTGGCTGTGACCACAGGCCTAATCAAAATGCCTTTTGCATTTCGCATTTCGGCAATCCTGTGGTGAAGATTCTCGACTCTTCATGTTACGATCGCCGAAAAGGGAAACATCACACACTACCTCATCCTTGAAGGGTTGTATGCCATAGGACAAGTAGTATTGTTGGCTAACATAGAGATCTCATCCCTGGTGAAGCCACCCGATGTTGTATGGCTATGGGTGTGGTGTTGTCGACAACCCCAATTGTTTGATGACCTCATCTGAGATGAGGTTCTTCTGGTTGTCACTATTAACAATGAAATGTAATGGGGTCCCCTTCACCCACATATATGAGTGGAAGAGGCGCTCCCCCTCTTTAGTATCTATTGGTTCTTTTGGTTAAATTGTTGTAGTCATGACAGTAACAATAGGGTCTGCGTCAATGATCTGTTTGTTTTCAATATTTTCATGATCATATTCCAAATAAGGGTTAGGCTCCTTGTCTTTGACCTCGACCACCAATGACCGTTTTGAGCAACATTCATTGGCGTTGTGCCAAGGGATTTTGTGGAAGTCACACCACTTCCCAGTGTCATTCTTCATCTTTCCTTTACCCTTATTTTCTTGTGTCTTGGAATGGTTGTCGGGAAGTTGTTGGTCAGGGTCGTCTTTACCATGCTTTGGTTGTTGTGGATTTGCAGATTCAACCATTTTTCTAAGGAATTTGCATCTATCTTACCTTGAAATAGGAGATATCAAAATTAACTTGTACCTTGAAGGGAGAGGTTCCTCTAAAGTGGTCGCTTGATGAAGATGTGTGTGTTTCTATCGGTAGGAATTAAAGGATGTGGGAAAAATTCTCCATCATTTAGTCCCTTTATCGCGCAAGAGCTTGCTCAAGCAACAAGTTAATAGAATCTTATGCTTCACCATTTTTCTTTTATCGCGCCATAGAGGGTTTCTTAGGCGTGTGAGAGCGATTGTCGTCAAGAGAGACAAGCTCAAGACCTAACTTGCTATACTCATACCTCCTTGAGAACATTCATTATTGGCTGACACGAAGATCTTGTACCTGGTGAAGCCACCCAATGTTGTATGGTTGCAGGTGTGGTGTTGTCGACCACCCCAGTTATTTGACAACCTCAGTTGAGATAAGGTTCTTCTGGTAGCTACTATCAACAATGAAATGCAATGGGGTCCCCCTCACCCACATCTATGAATGGAAGAGGCGTTCCCCACTTCAGTATCTATTGTTTCTTCTAGTTGAATTGTTCCGGTCACAACAGTAGCAGTAGGGTTTGCGTCGATGATCTGTCCATTTTCAATATTTTCTTAGTTAGATTCTGAATCAAGGTTCGACTCCTTGTCTTTGACCTCGACCACCAATGATTGTTCCGAGCGACAATCATCGATGTTGTGTCAGGGGATTTTGTTGAAGTCACGCCACTTCCTAGTGTCATTCTCCATCTTTACTTTACCCTTTTTTCCTATGTCTTGGACTGGTTTTCAGCAGGTTGTTTGTTAGGGTCATCTTTACCATGCTTTGGTTGTTTCATATTTGCATACCCAAACTCCCATTTGTTCTGGTGCCTAAATTTCTGCTCGATTTTGACAACATATAGATAGGCAGCTCCAAATGAAGAGATGTTTAGGCTTGGTGCGCAATGTATGGAAAGTATTTGTGAAATATGACATTGTTTGGCTCTTCTCTTGCCGTAGTGTGGTTCATCTCATCTACTCATCTTCATAGTTATCAACAGGGTAGTATTATTCCTTGACCGCATCCAAAAAAAATCCCAAGTGGGCTCGGCCCCATATATTCCAGATTCATCGATGGAAATTTTCTCCTAGTAAGTTTCCCACCATTTTTGGACATGGGGGAGAGCCTTAAGGAGTGCAAAGGTGATATTTTCCCTGCCGAAAAAATTGTGAACAGAGAAATAACCTTCTAGCAGATTCAACCAATTTTCTAAAGCATCCACATCTATCTAACCTTCAAATATGGAAATATCAAAATTAACTTGTACCTTGAAGGGGGAGTTTCCTCCAAAGTGGTTTCTTGATGAACATGCATTTGCTGCTATCGGTAGGCATTGAAGAATGTGGGAAAAATTGTCCATCATTTCGTCCCTCTATCGGGCAAGAGCTTGCTTAAGCAACAAGTTAAAAGAATATTTTTCTCCGCCATTTTTCTTTTTTGCCACCACAGAGGGTTTTTTGGGTGTGCGAGATCGATTGTCCTTAAGAGAGACAAGCTCGGGACACAACTTGCTATACTCAGACCTCGTTGGGGACATGCACTGAAAAATGATCAAGAGAAACCTGCTCCGATACCATTGATCCAGATTATTTTCAGAATAAAATGAAAGTAGACATATTACAATGAAATACACATAACCATTGCCAAAAATAGAAAAATACAATAATACATTATTTATATTAATGAAAGAAATGTACCGAGACTGTAAAAAGACAGAGTGCAAGACTTGCTAGAATGGTAGTAGCTTTATCTCTGATAAGAGATGTGATGGCTACGTTCATTCGTAAGAAGATGATTACAATGAGGCTATGAAGGCCTTTTTATGATAAACATGAATGCCAAAACCCTAGACATCCAAAAACTTAACCCTAGGAGATGAAGCGCTAAAAGTCATGTGGGCCCCGTTGGAGTAAGTTAGTACATTAACATCCCAGGGTCGTAACTTTTGCATACAATCTTTGTTTTAGGCATGTGATATCCCATTGGAAGGGTATTTTCCAGAACTACGCATTATGTCATCAAACTCTAACTATGTTTACAGTTTGACTGTGTCAAGCGAAGAAAACATTTTTTAGAGCCCCAAAACAGACTTGGAAGTACAGAAAGATGTATTGACATGAAAACTTGGAAAATAAGTCAGTTGGAATAGGTGTGCAGCCACCAATATCCACCTGTATCTTGTGTAGGGATTCAGGACAGCCTCGTAAGTGAAGAAACCACAATTACAAATAAATGTCCTCATTACAGATAAACGTGTTGAACTGAAAATTGTCTAGATGTGTCAGTTGGAATTTGGAACAGGTGGGTAGCCACCAATATCCACCTAGATAAATCCTCCCCCCTTAGGAAGCAATGGTCTCCATTGCGTTGAGTGCCTGGGGAAGAGGGGAAAGCGTTTTTTGAATCTAAATCTTAGTGAGCTTCATGCCTTGTTGGATAAGTTGCGTTGCTTGGTCTGTGGAAGGTTGTTATGAACTTGTTTCTAGCGAGGTTTAATCTGTTCCACCAACCTGTTGTCTCTGGGCTTGACGTGGCATTATGTAAGCCACATTATAGGTGAAGAAACAATATATGCTTTCTCTTCTGCAATCAACTTCTGTTGGATAGAAGGTGTTGAGGTTGCAGTGGTTGTAGTGTCTTTCTATGCATCCTTTGAACAAACTATGAAGACGATAAATTTTGCAGTATGAAAAATTACCTTGTGGCACTTTTTTGGTGGAACAATCGTTGGAACTACCTATGGTATCTTGCAGAGTTGACCCCCAGAGTAATAATGACACTACGGGGTCGAGACTTATAATCAATATGACATTTCCACATATATGGTTGCTTAAAACAACATCACAGACATCAAGAGGGGCAACATCACACACTACTTCATCCTTAAAGGGTTTGATGCCATAAGACAAGCAACATTGTTGGCTAACATAGAGATCTCATCCCTGGTGAAGCCACCCAATGTTGTATGGCTATGGGTGTGGTGTTGTTGACAACCCCAATTGTTTGATGACCTGAGTTGAGAGGAGGTTCTTCTGGCTATCGCAGTCAACAATAAAATGCAACGTGGTTTCCTTCACTCAAATCTGTGAGCGGAAGAGGCGCTCCCCATCTTCGGTATCGGTTGAATTGTTACGGTCGTGATAGTAGCAGTAGGGTCTGTGTTGATGATCTGTTTGTTTTCAATATTTTCTGGATCAGATTCCAAATTAGGGTTAGGTTTCTTGTCTTTGACCTCGGCCACCGATGACCGTTTTGAGCAACATTCATCGGTGTTGTGCCAAGGGATTTTGTGGAAGTCGCACCACTTCCTAGTGTCATTCTTCATCTTTCCTTTACCCTTCTTTTCTTGTGTCTTGGAATGGTTTTCGGGAATTAGTTGGTTACAATCATCTTTACCGTGATTTGGTTGTTGTGGATTTGTAGACCTGAACTCCCATTTGTTCTGGTACCTAAAGTTCTGTTAGATTTTCACAGCATATCAATAGGAAACTCCCAATGATGAGATGTTTAGGAAATCCATTTCGGTTTGGATGTACCTATGCAGAGCCCCATGGTATTTCAGAACCAAATGTTGATCATAGTCTTTGATACCTAGCTTGGTGCGCAAGGTATGGAAAGTATTTGTGAACTACGACACTGTTTGTCTCTTCTCTTGCCGTAGTGTGGTCCATCTCATTTACTGGTCTTCATAGTTATCAATAAGGTAGTATTGTTCTTTGCTCGCATCCACAAAAAAATCCCAAGTAGGCTTGGCCCCATATATTCCAGATTCCTCTATGGAACTTTTCTCAAAGTAAGTTTCCCACCAATGTTTGCATTGGGGGAGAGCCTTGAGGAGTGTGAAGGTGTTATTTTCCCTGTCGAAAAAATTGTGAACAGAGAAATAACCTTCTAGCAGATTCAACCATTTTTCTAAGCCATTTGCATCTATCCGACCTTCAAATAGGGGGATATCAAAATTAACTTGTACCTTGAAGGGAGAGGTTCCTCTAAAGTGGTCGCTTGATGAAGATGTGAGTGTTTCTATCGGTAGAAATTAAAGGATGTGGGAAAAATTATCCATCATTTAGTCCCTTTGTCGCGCAAGAGCTTGCTCAAGCAACAAGTTAATAGAATCTTCTACTCTGCCATTTTTCTTTTCTGCCACCATAGAGGGTTTCTTGGGCGTACAAGAGTGATTGTCCTCGAGAGAGACAAGCTCGAGACCCAACATGCTATACTTAGACCTCCTCGGGGACATGCACTGAAAGACGATCAACAGCAGCCTGCTCTGATACCACTAATCCGGATTATTTTCAGAACGAAATGAAAGAAGAGATATTACAATGCAATACACATAAAAATTGTGAGAAACTGAGAAATACAACAATACATGATTTCTATTAATGAAATAAATGTACAGAGACTATAAAAATACATAGTGCAACACTCACTAGAATGGTGGCATCTTTATCTTTGAGAATAGACGCGACAACTACGCTCATTCAGAAGAAGTTGATTGCAATGAGGCTCTGAAGGCCTTTTTATGATAAACATGAATGTCAAAACCCTAGACATCCAAAAACCTAACCCTAGGATATGAAGCACCAACAGTCATGCGGGCCCCATTGGGGTAAGTTAGTGCATTAACTTCTTGGGGTCGTAACATTTGCATACAATCTATGTTTTATGCGTGTGATATCCCATTGGAAAGGTCTTTTCAAGAAATACGCATTATGCTATCAAACTCTGACTTCATCTACAATTTGACTATGGAAAGCAAAGAAAACATTGTTTAGAGCCCCAAAATGACCCTAGAAGTACAGAAAGATGTATTGACATGAAAACTTCCAAAATAAGCCAGTTGGAATAGGTGGGTGGCCATAAATATCCACTTGGATGTTGTGTAAGGCTTCAAGACAACCCCGTAAGTGAAGAACCCACAATTACAAAGAAATTTCCCCATTATAGAGAAACAAGTTGAATTGAAAATTGTCAAGATGATCCAGTTGGAAGTTGGAACAGGTGGGTGGCCGCCAATATCCACCTAGATCAATCCTCCCCCCTTATGAAGCAATGGTATCCATTGCGTTGAGTGCCCGGAGAAGAGGGGAAAGTGTATTCTGAATATGAATCTTGGTGAGTTGCGTGCCTTGTTGGAGAATTTGCGCTACTTGGTTTGTGGAAGACTGTCATGAACCTGTTGTTTATGGGGTTGAATATGTTCCACTAACATGTTGTCTTTGGGCTTGACGGGGCATTGTGTAGGCACCATTATAGGTGAAGAAATAATATATGCTTTCTCTTCTACAATCTGCTTTTTTTGGATAGAAGGTGTTGAGGTTGCAGTGGTTGTAGTGGCCTTCTATCCATCCTTTGAACTGACTTTGAAGATGATGAATTTTGCAGTATGAGAGATTACCTAATGGCACTTTTTGGTGGAATAGTAGTTGAAACTACATGTGGTATCCTGTAGAGCTGACCCCTTGGATAATAGTGACACTACGGGGTCGAGACTCATAAACAACATGACACTTCCACATATATGGTTGGCCCAAAACAACATCACAGACATCAAGAGGGGAAACATCACACATTACCTCATCCTTGAAGGGTTGGATGCCATAGGATAGGCGACACTGTTGGCTAACACATCATTCTCGTCCCTAGTGAAGCCACTCGATATTGTATGGTTGTGGGTGTATTGTTGTCGACAACCTCAATTGTTTGACAACCTCGGCTAGGATGAGGTTCTTATGGTTGTCGTTATCAACAATGAAATGAAATGGGGTCCCCTTCACCCACATATTTGAATGGAAGAGTTGCTCCCCCTCTTTAGGATCTACTGGGTCTTCTAGTTGAATTTGATCCAGGTGGATATCGCTAGCCACCCACCTTTTCCAACTAGCTCAAAACAATTTTCTGGCAATTTTGGTAATTTACTATTTTTAGCAGTTTTTAACTTCCGGGGCCATTTTAAGGGCCTAAATGAAGGTTTTTCGGGACCGATCTTCTCAAGATAGATAAAGGCTTTGATTGAGCCCCCGAAATGAATCTCCTTGACGATAACTTTCCAACGATCTATCATGTGCCCCAAAAGGAGATCATATGCCAAAGTTATGGCCCCAGAAAGTTGATACACCAAACTACCCAAAACGAGGTCCACAAAATTGTTGGCTTTTCATCTTCTGCGGTTAGGGTTTTGGATTTTATTTATGATAAAAAGGCCTTTGGAACCTCATTGTAAAATCATTTCTGTATATTTCTTTATTTTATCTCCACTCTCATTTCGTGTCGAAAATAATCTGGATCAGTGGTATCAGAGCAGACTGCTCTTGATCTGTTTTCAATGCATGTTCCCGACGAGGTCCAAGTATAGAAAGTTGGGTCTCAAGATTTTCTCTCTTGAAGACAATCACTCTCGCGCACCCAAGAAACCCTCCATGGCGGAAGAAAATAAAAATGACAAAGCAGACGATTCTACTAGTTTGTTTCTTGAGCAAGCTCTCACGCAACAGAGGAACGGAATAATGGATAATTTTTCCCACATCCTTCGATGCTTTTCGATAACAATAGGCGCGTCTTCATTAAGTAGCCACTTTGGAGGCACCTCGTCTTTCAAGGTACAAGTTAATTTTGATATTCCCATATTTGAAGGACAGATAGATGTGGATGCCTTAGAAAAATGGTTAAATCTGCTAGAAGGTTATTTCTCTATTTATAATTTCTTCGATAGGGAAAAGATCACCTTCGTACTCCTTAAGGCTCTCCCCCATGTCAAACATGTTGGAATTACTAAGACAACTGAGAGGGGGGGTGAATCAGTTGTTATTGTGCTGAAACAATTTTAAGTTTATTAAACCATTCTTAATCTTTCTTCAAGTGATCATCAATATTATACAACATATGGACAACATAAATAATGAGCATTAGTCACACATAAG
>JASDQU010946366.1:5509-19487 GCA_032191745.1 Picea mariana | reverse complement strand
TCCTCCAAATCCCCATGGAGAAAAGTTGTTTTAACATCTAATTGTTCAAGATGCAAATCTTCTACTGCAACAAGACTTAAAATAGTCCTAATTGAAGTCATTTTAACAACAGGAGAAAATATTTCATCAAAATATATACCTTTCTTTTGTGCAAACCCCTTTACAACAAGTTTAGTCTTGTACCGCTTTATTCCTCCATATTCTTCCTTCAAATTGTAAACCCATTTATTCTGCAATGCTATCTTTTCTGCAGGGAACTGAACCAAGTCCCAAGTATGGTTATTTACCAAGGAATCCATTTCCTCTTTCATGCCTTGCTCCCACTTCTTTTTGGTGTCTACCTACATTGCCTCTTCACAACATTCTGGTTCATCAGAATCAGTCAACAATAAATAATACAATGAAGGAGAGTATCGTTCAGGGGGTATACTTAACCTGGTAGATTTTCTAACAACACTTGCAGGTGTTTGAGGTATCTGTTGCTCCTGTTGTTGTACATTTTGATTTTCTGGTTCCTTTGGAATTTCTTTTTCAGTGATCTCATCAAGCACTGTGTATTCTTGTTTTTCTTTTTCCTGTTTCTTTCCTTGCAACTAATCTTTGTACATGACCTTCTCATTGAATATGACATCTCTACTCCTAATGATTTTGTTATTTTCATAATCCCATAAACGATAACCAAAATCATTAACATCGTATCCAACAAAGGTACACTTCTTGGATTTTGCCTCAAGCTTTGCTCTATTTTCTTTATCAATATGGACAAATGTTTCACAACCGAAAGTTTTCAAAAAAGAATAGTTTACCTTTTTTCCTGTCCATTCCTCCTCTAGAATTATACCATCCAAAGAGCTTGAAGTTCCTCTGTTTATTAAGTAAACAGTAGTATCTACAACATCTGCCCAAAACTGTAAGGGCAAAGCAACATGCAATCTCATACTCCTTGCACGCTCCATGATTGTCCTATTCATCCTTTCTAACACACCATTTTATTGTGGTGTTCTTGGAACTGTCTTCTCTCTACGAATCCCATGGTATGAACAATAATCATCAAACTCCTTGCTGCAATATTCACCTCCATTATCTGATCTGAGACACTTCAAACATTTTCCTGTCTCATTCTCAACCAAAGCTTTCCATTTCTTAAAAGTATCAAAAACATCAGATTCTTGTCGAATGCAATAAACCCAAGTTTTTATAGTTGCATCATCAATAAAAGTAACATAATAAAGAGAGCTACCAAGAGATGATACCTGAGCTAGTCCCCATACATATGTATGAACAAGCTCTAACCTTTCATTCTTCTTTTCTTTTCCAACTCTGAGAAATCTGACTCTCTTTTGTTTTCCATAAACACAATGCTCACAGAAGTCCAAATCAATTTGTTTAAGATATGGAAACAAATTTCTTTTGTGAAGTATCTGCATTCCCTTCTCACTCATGTGTCCCGACATATGATGCCATAGTGTTGTATCCACTCTTGTATAAGTTAAAGAGATAGAAGAGTCGGTATTACCAGTACATAAATACAATGTACCTACCTTCTCTCCTTTGGCTATCACCAATGATCCTTTGATGACCTTCAACGTCTTATCTGTAAATATGGATATACAACCTTCACTTGCCAACTACCTTGTTGAAATTAGGTTTTTACTTAAATTTGGAACATGTCTTACCTCTTTCAACAACCATTGGTTTCCATTGCATTGCTTTAATTTTACCTTTTCCATTCCAACAATTTTGCATGGTGCATCATCACCCAAATGAACCTGTCCAAAATCACCTTGGACATAATCTAGAAAATGTTTCCTATGGGGTGTGGCATGAAATGAAGTCCCTGAATCTACTACCTAAGACTCAGAAATATTATCTACATAAATAATCAAAGCATCTTGTAACACATCACCTGTTACATTTGCTTCCTGATTTCTCTCCTGTTGTCCATCTCTTTGTTTCTTTGGAGCTCTGCGGTCTTTCTTCAGATGTCCTTTCTTCCCACATTTCCATCACTCTATCTTTCCAAGTCTGGATTTGGATCTGCCCTTCCTAGAATTCCCGCAGTTCTCTGGGCCCTTTCCTCTATCTTTTTGTCTTCCCCTATTCTCCATGTTCAACGCATTACCTCATGTCTCACCTGTGCTTTTCCGTCGCATTTCCTCACTAAGGATAACACCAACAACATCATCAAATTTTAAAGTATTTTCACCAGAAACAGAGTTACTTACAGCCATGACCAAGCTATTCCAGCTTTCTGGCAATGAGCACAAGATTAGAAGAGCCCTGACCTCATCATCATAGTCCACTTTTACAGAAATTAGTTGATTAGTAACAGTATTAAAATCATTTAAATGATCTGCAATAGACCCACCTTCTGACATGTTCATCTTAAATAATCTCTTCATTAGAAATACCTTATTGGACACTGAGGGTTTTTCATACAATTTTAGCCAATGCGTCCATCATATCCTTCGTTGTCTTTTCTTTCGAAATATTGAAAGTCATCGACACTGTCAGGCTCAGTCGTGTCGTTCGTAGAGCCTTTCTGTCAAGAATATCCCATTCTTCATCCTTCATGGTTGTCGGCTTCTTTGCTACTCTGCCCAATGGTAGGAATAGATCCTTCTGATATAAATAATCTTCCATCTGCATCTTCCATAACTGGTAGTTTTGGTCGTTAAATTTCTCAACCCTAAACTTTCCATCTTCCGCCATTGCTCCCACTCGAACTAGGAACCCTCCTTTTCTGCGAGCTACCTTTCGCTCTGATACTAGTTGATAGAAAAACAGGACCGTGGAGCAATAAAATAAAACAATTGCAAAAATAAAACATAGAAGACACACAATACAAGAGAGACACAGATATATGTGGTTCACCTAGTGTGGGCTACGTCCACCAAAGAAATTGCCAGGTCCTTCCTTTATTATTATCCAACAAATGAAGGGATACAACCTACAACAAACCCGTTGTAACTTCTTCTTCTTTTTATTATAGTCTCCTATCTCATAACACAATATTCGCCATAATGCATAGCCACAATACATTTCCCTCATAACAGAGGGTTGCCTTCTAGGGCAAAAAACCCTAACAGAATTTCTACCGTTAGATCTGCGACCTTATAATGAACGGTCCAGATTTACAATGAAATTACAATATACATTTACAAGGCAATTTTTCTGACCCCGCAGAGGGGGTAAGCCCCCTCTGCACTCCCCCGCGTGGAAAAGTGTACATACTTCTGGGGTGTAAATACTTCATGGGGTATAAACACGGCCAAAAACAAAAGGCCTATGAATCATGAAGATAATCAGGCTCCACAACCAACATGATGTGCAACTATTGAAAATGCAGAGGTGTGGAAGTGTAGCAATGCATAAATGTGCCCTATGTCGATTCTCTACACAATGCTTAACAACATAGCATCTTATATCAGACACCTTTCGAAAATAAATAACAACAATAAAAATCCACCAAACAATCTACAAATACGCAACACATCTGCTTCTTATTGCATGTAGATGTGTTTGGTCCTAAATGGGAACAAATCAATTTACTATAAATCAATGACCTATTTTACAAATTATGTGGCTTATCACAATCACAAATGCAGAACTATTGGAAATGCAGAGTTGCACAAGTGTAGCAATGTGGTAAGTTGGCCTGTATCGGTTCCTCTCACAATGCTTAAAAACACAACGACCTAAGTACATTAAGTACAAGTGTGCGGGGCGTAAAAGGATTCAAAGCAGAGTGAGCAAATGCCTGCTCTATTGTCAATCCTTTTGTTGGTACTTGCCATGTATGCAACTCACATAGTTATGCTTGGTATATTTGGAACTATGCATCTTTAAGCCTTATGTATCTTCAAAACAAACTAAGTGAATGTCTACTCTTTGCTTCTAAATCATAGCAAATGAATTTCCAATAAATATGTAATATATCTTGCAAATTACTTTGCTCACCACAATCACAGATGTCAAACCATTTGAAATGCGGAAGTGTGAAACTGTAATAATGCAGGAAGACAACGTGTGTCAATTCTGGGCACCGAGCTTAAACATAGATAGTCCTAAGAATAGCTACATGAGTTTCATAATTGTCGAAGTGTCCAAGCACGACAATGCCCGATCACAAGCAATATGAAATTTCTGTACAAGCGTTCAAAGAATAGATTAACTGCACGAGGACTTAATATAGTCTGAGCGATTTCTTTGCAAAGCAGGTTTCCGTAAACATCATTGCCATATCGCACCAGCAAAATCACCCGCACAAACAATAAACACATTACAACAAAGTATAGAACTATTGCAAATGTGGACCCACATAAGCATAATAGCTTGTCAACAAGTTTTTCTTCCACACAATGGTCGGAAATAGAGCAAGTATTTATTATTCCCACCACGCACCTATATCTAATGCTAATGCACACAACTAATAGCTATGTGCACTCGGAAAACATGCAAGCAACAAAACCATCTGTAAAACCACCGAGATGTGGAACCGCAAGTGGCACCCTCCAAAACCACCGAGATGCGAGACTGCAAGTGCCACCCTGCAAAACCACCACATCTCCAAATGGAAATGAAAATGTCAAAAGACATAGATGCAATGAGTTCCCACACATGTTCATCACAAAATCATTGAAATTGTTGAACTACCAAAGCACCGCAGTGCAAAGACGTCACACAATTGAAAACAGACTGAATGTTTACTGTACAATGCAAAAAATTGTACAAAGCACAGAAGAAACAATTGTGTGCGATACAAAAAAACTGTCTAAGAAAACTGCTTCACACATAGGCAACACTGGGTTGCACATCCCAATATCTTTGGAAAAAAGTAGTTATCTGCATCTTCAAATGCAAATGAAATTCAAACAAAACCATCAACACATACAATTTTGCATATGATAAACCACAATGACCCGAAACAAAACACAAGATCTAATTCCAATAAAACACAACACCTACACTATGGATGAAGCAAATACTATTAGACAACAAGCACACAAACCAATTGCATCTATCGAAGAAACATAGGTGAATATCCATATTTTCATATGCAAAATAAGAATTGCTTTAAAATATCTTCACACTAGTTGAAAATAGACCGAATGTTCACCACCCCGGGCAAAAAACCATGTACAAAGCACATAAGATACACCAATGTGGAATGCCAAACAATTGTCAAAACAAACATTGACCCGCTTAAATCGCCTTTGCAAAAAAACAAAACAATAACCAACCATTTCGACCAATAAAACAACAGAACTAACTACACTACGCACGAAGGTTTTTTCCTGTACAACTTTGATTGTTTTTGTCCCACACAGTTTCTACAGGAATAGGAACAAGATTTAATAAAACACCAGAACAAACCTCAACAAAACACAACACTTGCACTATGCATCAAGAATATACTCTTATACCACAAGCACACAAACTAATTGCATTTGCCCAACAAACATAACTGAATATCCATATATGCAAGCACAAAATAAGAATCAGTTTCTAATCTTCCTTACCATATAGCACTCAATGCTTAAGATTTCTTACCCTCTAGCGTATATTTGTAGAAGCCCAACACCACAACTGCTACAACTCGAAACACACAACACTTGAACATTGACAACACCTTTGTCTTTCTAAATCCCTTTTTTTTTTCCTGTCAATGTTTATTGTCCTTGGCATCCACACTTTCTGTAACAAACCCTGACTCGCTTAAATCGCCTTTGCAAACAAAAAATAAAACAACAACTAGCCATCTCAACCAACAACATATTATAACTAACTACACCACACAAAATAAGAATCAATTTGCAATTTTCCTTGCAATATACCACAAAATGCACAAGATTTCTTACCCTTTGACATAGAGTTGCATAAGCTCAACACCACTACTCCTGCAACTTGCAACACACAACACGCATTTTTTTCTAGTCAACCTTTAATTGTCTTCGGCATCACGCTTTTTGCAAGAAACTTTGATTTACTTAAATCGCCCTTGAAAAAAAAAAAAAAAACCAACAATCAGCCATTCCAACCAGCAATACAGAAAAACTAACTACACTATGCACAAACAGAAGCAACTGCACCACACATGCAACCAAAGTGGCTCACAAGATTTCTCACCCTCTAGCATAGATTTGTTGAAGCCCAAATTAATGCGTAGTAAATCGATACTTGCAACATTTGCAACTTCTAAAGAACCTCATCTTTCTTGCTGGTAGCACACTATATCATCTTAGCACATAAAGAACATTATAAAAGCAAACATTGACTTGCTTAAACGACCTCTGCAAATAAAAAAAATTACCAACCATTTCAACCAGTAAAACAACAAAACTAATTGCACTACGCCCAAAGGTTTTTCCCTATACAACTTTCATTGTTTCCCACAGAGTTTCTATAGGAATAGGAACAAGATTTAATAAAACACCAAAACAAACCCCAACAAAACACAACACTTGCACTATACATCAAACATATACTCTTGGACAACAAGCACACAAACTAATTGCATCTGTCCAACAAACATAACTGAATATCCATATCTGCAGATGCAAAATAAGAATCAGTTTCTAATCTTCCTTGCCATATAACACTTAATGCACAGGATTTCTTACCCTCAAGCATATATTTGCAGAAGCCCAACACCACAACTATTGCAACTCGCAACTCGCAACACTTGAACATTGATAACACTTTCATCTTTTTGAACCCTTTTTTTTTCTATCAATGTTTAATTGTCCTTGATGTTCACACTTTTTGTAAGAAATCCTGACCCGCTTAAATCACCTTTGCAAACAAAAAACAAAACAACAACCAACCATCTCAACCAACAACAGACCAGAACTAACTGCACCACTCATAATAAGAATCAATTTGCAATTTTCCTTTCAAAATACCACACAACGCACATTATTTCTTACCCCCAGACATAGATTTGCAGAAGCCCAACACTACAACTCCTGCAACTCGCAACACACAACACACCTTTTGTTCCCTATCAACCTTTAATTGTCTTTGGCCTGCACACTTTCTGTAAGAAAACATGACCCACTTAAATCGCCCTTGCAAAAAAAAAGGAACAATCAACCACTCCAACCAACAATAGAGCCAACTGCACTACACATACAACCAAATTGGCTCATAGATTTTTTCACCCTCTGGCACAGATTTGTTGAAGCCCAAATTCATGCGTAGTAAATCACTACTTGCAACATTTCCTACTTTCGAAGAACCTCATCTTTCTCGCTGGTAGCACATTATATCATATTACCATGCAAAGAACTCAACAACAATTACTTTGAACAAACAAACTCAATTAAAACTCCTTGCAATCCATAAAAGCCCCTGCATAGAACCATCCCATATAGTACACAAAAATCTATTTATATTTATTAAAACCTGTCTATATATTGTATAATAATAAATACATTTGCATATTTTACATTCTACAACGAACAAAGTGTCAAGCTTTGAGAACTGATATCATCTTAGAACTTTGCCACTAGTACCTGCATCCCTCCCAACCATGCAATACATCTGCACAATTAAATCACCTATTAAATTGTCGTTGTCGACCCAACAATAAGATCTTGTTTTGAAGGACCAATCACAATCCAACAAATAAAATTGAATTGCTAACAACAAAGTTAAACTATACATAAAAGTGATAAATTTTTAGTCCACGCGAAACACTAATCTGTGGTCAACACAAAATCAATTGCTATAGTCTGAGGCTTTAGGAGGGACTAATAAAACAAATTGTTCTTGTTATTATTATTGTGTGCACATCATTGATATTGTCCTTATTATTAACTTCTTACCTGAATATCATTCATAGATAAACAAAGAAATAAATTAAATCCACTATTTTTATGTAATATGTTATTAAATTGATATTATCATTTTTTTCTTTGTTTTCTTTTCCCTAGGAAAAAACACTTTCAATGTTATTCATTACGAATCAAAAGAAACTTTACAGTACATGGAATGAAAAAGAGTCATAAGACATGACCTTTTTCTGTCAAAATTACTACACCTCCTCTGAAATTTCCATCATATGAAACAACAAATTTCAAGAGATAGTCCAAAAACTAATTCAAATCCAAAGAACTAAAACTCTACAACCAACCGAAACAAAACAGTTTATGAGCAAAAAACAACATCCTCAGTGAATGATACCAGAGCAGAAATAACTAAAAGATGAAAGAAGAGCCAGAGCTGACAACAACTTCTTCAAACCTTAGCCACCCAAGCCTTTTCCCAAGTGCTTCTTTTGAAAGAGAATCTGCCAGAGTGTTGTATTGCCTATTGTAACACACCCAACCCCTAAATACTCTTTCTAGGGTTGGGGCATCAAATTTTTGCATTTCCTTTGGTTCATTTTCGGTCCCTTACCAAGCAAAACCATCTTATTCTTCTCCTCTAAAGTTTTCATCTCCCATTAAACACTTAAACCAGCTAGCGGGGTCATCCCCATGACCTCGAGCTGAAAACTGGGAGCTAAGAGTCTACATAGCAAAGATTTCAGTGCTTCAGAACTCTCAAGCTTCTGGAGTTCCAACGGTATTGTCAAATTTCCCAGATCGTCGTACATTGGATGAAATAACCAGCCCACATCCTCTGTCAAGATCTTACGATTAAAAGGGACTCGATAGTCTGTGCGAAACACTCTTTCTTTCTAATCCCTGAAGTCCCGAAATATCGCCACGTGGCCATAGCCCTTCGACGATCGACGTATAACGTTTAGCGTTGAACATCTTATGTTTCTATGTTTCGACAGTTTGCGGTTGTCATTAGACTTTTGCCCTTTAGCGATCGATGATTCTCGTTGGGCCATAGCCCTTCGGTGATCGGTGTTTAACGTTTAGCGTTGAACATCCTATATTTCGACGTTTCGGCAATCGGCAGTTGTCATCAGACTTTCGCCCTTTGGAGATCAATGATTCTTGTTGAATCTTTCTTTTTACCACACTATGCCCAAACTCCCAAAATCCCGATATCTCGCCCACGTGGCCTTAGCTCTTCGACGTTCGACGTTTGGTGTTCGTCGTTCCTAAATTATAACATGCCCCAAAATCCTCGAAGTTACCCAAACTCCTGGGGTCCCGATTACGTCACCAACCACGTTGGTCAGGCGGGCACAAACCAATAGCTGACACGTGGCGAGGGTGGCGGGGTGACACGTGTCATGCTCTAACATGCATAATGGGTATCTGAATTGTCCAAAACTGGGTGACACGTGGCACACGTAATGCAGGTCCATGTCACAATGAATGATGTCATCGCGTCATCATAGACTAATAATTGCTCAGTCCTTCAATCTAACGACCCGTAAAATTCCACGTAGATCCATAAATCTACGGTTCTCATTACTTCGCAGCTCCGACTTAGGAGCTTACCAAATCCTCTCGATGAAAATCCCCTGAAGAGTTAAGTCTCCGGACTCTCAGATCTGATGCCACGCGTCCTCTTCCTATCAATGACCGAGATCTATTTTGGCGTCTGCAACTTCGATGATTTTCACTCCTTGAAAACCCTTGGCCAAATTCCTTTGAAGTACAAAGTCTCTGGACCGCAGGATCGCTTGCCACATACGCAGTCATCCAACGATCCTCGTTACTTCAGCAGTTCGACATTCGGGAGTTTGGTGTGTATCTCCCGACTTTCCCTCCAAACCACGCTGGATCTGTCGCCATGTGTACCTAGAGCCTACGACCACGATTTACTCCAGCTTGCCGACCTCCGGGGAAAACTCATGCGTTTCTAAGTCACGGAATACCCGGAGTCCTGGATAACTGTGGATTTGTGGACACATGTCCCTCTAGTTCAATGGTCCATATTTACTCTGCGACTCCAATGTTTGGGAGTTTTGGCTCTAGACCTTTCCAAATCTCCCGCAGTAAGACTTCATCGAAGCACTTAACGCTTCCCTTCCTACGTCAAATCTAACGGTTGAGAGAGATCCAAACGGGATCCTTAGATTGATGGTCCTCATCAATTCGTGACTCTAGCCTTCGACTACTTTGGGGGATTGTGGAGTTACAAGTCCCGAAGTCCTGAAGTCGAAATGGCTAGCTCCTTTCGGGTTGGCGCAGGGTTCCTAGGCCTTGGTCACATGGATACTTTGTTAAGCTCTAAGGGTTACACTCCTAACTCTTAGCCGAAATTTAGTTAAGGTCGTGGGTGCAAACCTGTGGACTCTCAGGCTACTGGCTTGAAGGAAGCGCCCTCTGAATTCACAGAGCTCTAAGTTCTAAGACCGGGCGAGGTATCTTCAAACCTACCCAGAGGCCTAACTTGTCGCCTTACATTCATTCATTTGCATGTAACATTTTACAGAAGCATAGTCATGCATCCTCATTATAAATTAAATGTTGCAGATCTTAGACATGTACATAGACATTCAAACATTCATTTCAATTCATGAGCTCAAGGTAAATGAGATACTTATCGATTATAAGTTGTAGCCAACTGACTGACTATGGGTGTTCTCCTTTCCACCCAACTGTAGGCTCAAAGGCATTCATTCTTAGCACTCTAGCCACCCCCGTGCCAAGCCATGATATCACTAGGGAACTCTTTACAGTTCCTCAGAGGTTTTTCTTTCTTTGTCATAGTCTCTACGAGGTTTATCAGATGCCCCCTTAGCTTCAATCTCACTATCTTCAGCTCGAGTTGTGTCTTATGCATATCATTCATAGTGCCTTCTTCCTCGGTGCATCTCTCTTACTCTCTGCAAGCCCTCAAAGGTCTCTTTCTCTGTCATGACCTCGACGAGTCTTATCAGACACTCCCTCAGCATGAAGCTCGCGGCCTTCTATTCCTCTTCCGCTGGAGAGCACCGCACATTCTCTTCTCCATCTATCCTCTTCCTTCTTTTTTGGGGAAGGTTTCCCTTCCTATCCTGTTTCTTCTGTCAGAAGGAAACTTGGGTCATTCTATGTCTACGGGACTCTGTGGTACTCTGGGCTGATAGTCTCATGTCTCCTCAGCTAGACCATGCTTCCATTCATGGGGGTGGTTGATGGTTCAACCACCGGTCCTTTCCTTTATTAGCTGCTTTCTCCCCTTAGGATCCTGAGAGGCTTGGTTATTCCCAACAAGAGGAAATTTCAGGTCATACACATAATGAATCTTCTCCATAGTTTTCCTCACTCTTTCCTCTACTGATATCACAACCAATACTTCAAGGCTTCACCCCCACGGTCATTCATTGGCAACTTAAAAAATAATACATTTACATTGATCCCATGCTACAACATGGTAATCCTAATTTAATGATTAATTACAAGCTAGGGGAAACAGGGGTATTACAACCCCCTCCCCCTTAAAAGGAACATCGTCCTCGGTGTTCTTTCTCAGTAACACCTATCATGTCTTTTGTCCTTTGACTGTTTCAGAAATCTTGATCCTCTTCCTTGATCAGGTCCTTTCTGGACTCTTAACCCGTCTTTAATAATTTTGGACAACAAACATATTAATCAAGGTTTCATATGCAAACATTTTATTGTTGCATAAAATTCAAGAAAATTTTCATAATTCAACACAATATTCATCTGTGCAGTCTGTGGATTTGCATCCACCTGGCTATCTTGTTATCCGGGCTCACTTTTTTTCTTGGACATACCCATTGTGTGCATGATCCCAATCAATAGTTTACCAGGAATATCAAAGTCTGCTCTTCCTTGTGGTCACTCACCTTCCAGGCCCAGGCCCAGGCATCCCCTTCTCTGCTATACAGTCCTCGGGCAATCCATCTTGCCTTGCCAAGGATTTCTCGCACAAGAAGAGTTATAGAGACTTTATTGATCCTTACAATCGAGGTGTCCCTCAGACTTGCTCTACCAAGGCATCCCTCTGGCTTGTGTTACCACAACACAACATGTTCCAAGCGATCATGGCTTATCACAGGGTTCTCATGGCTCAACAATAACCATCATTCATGTTTTTTATATTGATAGCCTTCATTTGTCCTTTCTGGACGAATATTTTCATTTCACCTGTATCACAGGTATACAAAAATTTATGAGATATCATTATCAATTTCAAATTCAGAATTTTATATCAAATCTGTCACCCACAAATTTTCCAATTTCCTTATTTATTTTCAGATATGCTCCGCATAGGAACCAGGTCCACAAACATGGGGCTTTCCTCCCAATAGTATTTTGGATGAACATGCAATTGGTCTTCCTTATGGACTTACACACTGCCATACCCGCAACCTTTTTCTTCATGCAATTCATTCTTTATACAACCAAACTAATTGTTAGTTTTTTCATGTATATATGTATTCTCACAACACATTTAAAATGACATCATAATCATTTCTTATCTTGTGCATTCTAACAGTTGTATCACTTCTACACAAACATGAAAGGAAAACTCATTCCTTACCTAGGCATCATTTCAACCTACCAGACTTTTCAAAATGCAATTCAATCAATTAAGTGAACTTAATCCACGGTGTTAATGTCTGTGGCCACATTCACACCTGATGCACCCTTGCATTGATTTCAAGTTTGCCACACTTGGTGACAAGAACTTTGCCATGGTGTGTTGGAGCTTAGCCAAGCTCCTCACCATATGGCTTATTCATTCTTCATTCATTATTGCAGCAGGACTGTGTTTCCTGTTGCAGGTTGATCATGAACCCAAATCGACACATATGAGACTATAAGTTTCTCATGAATGCTCCCAAGCATTCTTCCTTCATTAGTGACCAGGGTGCCAACACTCATGGCCACCCAATTTTGCTTCTCTTTAACACTTATATAATGTAAGTGCAATGTTGGAAGGTCCTCCTTTCCCAATGAAAAAATCTATTATCTGCCCTTTATGCAAACATGCATTTCCTCAAAGCGATTTCATGCCATGTGCTAACTATGAGCACTTTTATTCCCAATCTCCCCAGATTGGTCATTGTACCCATGGCACTATTTACTCATGCATTTTATTGCAATGATTATAACTTATCCTTGATTGTCATAGACTACCTCTTTTTATTATTCAGGTTCTTCTCCAGAATCCTATCCTACTTGGGTGTCAATGGCATACAACAACCACTTCAGATTTATTTACATATCATTAAGATAATGAAACCTTTTCAAAAGGGATTCTTATAAACTCCCTCTATGCCTTATGCCATACAGCCGTGAACATTTTGATACATGTTCGGGCTATTTGCACCGTCTTTATGATATTACCTTATCAGTGGTGCTCCATGGGGATCTTTAAAGTCCCTTCAACAATCTTTTAATGACAACCTTCTCATAGTCATCCTTTGCTTGAGGTTGTTCACCATTGGCAACTGTCTTTCTCAATAGCTCGAATTCCTTTCTACACATGTCATGCATCATGACTATATTAATTGTCAGGCAAGGTAAAAATGTATATATCACTTAAACAAAAAAATTTCAGATATGTCCTAGCATATCCTTATGCACTTCTTCACGTTATCCTTAATGTTTGCACGAATGAAACACAAACAATTTTCAGTTGTTTCTACATTCATGCAACCATAATACCTATGATGTCAAACACTTACTTGCATTAGTAAATCAATCTCTCGTACCAGAGAAATACAACAATCAACCAAAAAGGAGTCAAGGAACTCTCCCTTGGTCCAACTCCTTCTACACAACCCTGGACTTTCGATCCAACTGAGTTATTTTCCAAGGCCTCGTTGCCTTTACTTTGTATGTCTCAACCAAGCCCATTCAATCAAACATACTCATTTATTCATTCTCTCTTTTCCAGTTTCACTTGTTCTCACAACTGTTCATCTAATACCTACAACTTGGTAAGTAATTTAGAGTTATGGGTGGAAAAGTGTTCCTCCTTTTTCCTTTTCTTGGCTTTTGCAATCTACTTCTTATTATGATCTTCCTGCTATTTTCCTTGAGTAGCCTAGGTTAGGCCTCACCCTGACCTTTTCAATACAACAACATGCTTTAATAGCAAACTTTTT
>JASDQU010946365.1:57246-68104 GCA_032191745.1 Picea mariana | reverse complement strand
GTCTCAAAGAGGAAACTAGAGGACAAGTCATGATATAGCGCCCAACAAGGTGGTTGGAGATATCCCAACAAGCTCTTGAAGCAAAAACATTGGTAAATGCATAGGTCAAAAGACCATCTTTTCTTTTTCAACCTCACCCTCCTATGGAATCTACTACCACTTCCCCTCCATATTATCTCTTGAGGGTCCACAAGCTATCTCGAGAATAAATGGTTGAGTGCCATAATTGTGAGCACCAATGACTCCAACTTTTCAAAGCACATAATTTTTTTCAAATGGATGTGTCCCAACTTTACCACCCTAAGGACATTGTCGAGGAATCCTCCCATTATATGGAAGTAGAGGAAACCACGCCTCCTCCTCAAAAATACCCCACTCTAGATCCACTTTAGGAGGAAGCCCTAATTTCCTTCCATTCTTTATCAATCACGTCATCTCCTTAGACCCTGAAGTTGATTGGCCACAAAAAGAATGAAAAAGGTGATTTTTTTAATTAACAATAATAGTACTCAGAATTTTATTTATAGGTGGGTGGAAAAGGAAACCTGTTGTTTTGTCCATGCAGTGCATAACTTTCAAATCATGATAAGCAATGGAGGTATATAAGCTCAATACAACATGTTTACTATTTAAATGGGTAGTTGTGATGTAGTACTTAGAGAAGAATGGTTATGAAAATTGGGCCCAATTACCATGGAATTCCAAGAATTGTATATGAGATTTGCTAAATATGGTCATAAACATACACTCAAAGGCCTTAATTTTGGCTCCTCCAAGATTATCAACTCTCACTATATGGAGAAACTCTTGAAGAAAGGCCACTCATGCATTATTTCCCAATTCAATGCTATCCAAGTAATGGACAACCCCCCACAAGATATTCACCCTGATTTCAATTGGTCATGGCTAAACTTAAGCAAGTATTGAAACTCTCTATGGATTACCCTCATCACGTGATGATCATGACCACAATATTCCCTTGATTCTAGGTAATCAACCACCTAATGTGCACCCATATCAGTACACTTTTTCGCATAAGAATGAAATTGAAGAAATTATTCAAGAACTATTGGAGGTCGGAGTCTTACAACCCTATATGAGCCCTTACTCCTCTCCCATGATCATGGTATTAAATAAAGAAGGTAATTGGTGTGTGTGTGTCCTAATTTTTGTGCTCTCAATAAAATGGCCATCAAAGACAATTCCTATCCTAGTTATTGACGATCTCTTGGATGAACTTCATTGTGCCAAGTTCTTCACTAAACTGGATTTTCATTCAATATACCACCGCATACAAATGAAGGAGGAAGAAATCCCTAAGACATCCTCCGGCCTGCACGAAGGTCGTTATGAGTTTTTAGTGATGCCATTTGGGACTTACAATGCTCCATCCAACTTTCAGAGCCTCATGAACAATATTTTTTGGCCCTTAATGCACAAATGTGTCCTTGTATTCTTTGATGATATCCTAATCTAGATAAAACCTTGGGAATCACATCTGTTGCATGTTGATAAAGCCCTCCATATTCTCTAAGACCACCAGTTGTTCCTTAAGCATTCCAAATGCTCTTTTGGAATCTTAGAGGTCAAATACTTGGGCCGCATTGTCAATAGGTATGGGGTGTGAGTGGATCCCAATAAAATTGAGGTGATGTAGTATTGGCCACACCCCAAGACCCTCAAAATACTATGCGAGTTCTTAGGAGTTGCAAGCTACTATATGAAGTTTCCCAAGAATTACGGAAAAATTGCAATGCCCTTAACTTCCCTAGTTAGAAAGAATTCTTTTTTTTGGAATGAGGTTGTCAAGTAGGCATTTTCAACCACAAAAGAAGCCATATGTACTACACACATTCCAACAGTGCCTAATTTCACTAAGAATTTTTTCTTGGAGTGTGATGCCTCATGCTAAGATCTAGGAGCTATGTTGATGCAAGAAGGGTACCCCTTGGCCTTCAGTATTAAATAATTGTGTGATAGAAATTTGGGTAAGTCTACCTATGAGAAATAGACGTTGTCTATCTGTCATGTTGTTAATACTTGGTATCCATATCTCAATGGGAAAATTTTCCAAATAAATACTTATCATCATAGCTTAAAGCATTTTATAGAGCAAAGGTTGTCATCACCAGAGTAGCGCAAGTGGGTAACTAAGATGCTTCGGTATGATTATGAGATCATCTATAAGAAATGAAAAGAGAATATGATGGTAGATTCTTTGCCTCAAAAATATGAGGAGGAAGTTTCTCTCCTTGCTTTATCCTTGCCCATGCTCAATTAGCTCATGAAATATTTCCAAGAATGGATGGCCAACAACTTGTTGATGATTGCATCTACGTGAGACATTCTTCATAACACAAACTTGGGAGAGAGCCCCCAAGAGGGGTGTGTGGTTCCTATCTGAGACAGAGCTAGAATGTAGATATGGCCTCCTCCTTGTAGAGAGTTGAGAAAAACTCCAGGTAATTCTCATGTGTAACGCAGTGAGAAAAGAGATCTGTAGAGTTGGACGTGCATGTGCTTGAGCACAAGGTGAACGTGTGAAATCCCAAAGTGTTGGGTGCATCATCATGAGATAGAGATGAAGATGATGTATTAGCTTTCTCTGAGCAGAGAGTTGATGAGAAACTCCAGATGACTCTCTTGTGTAATGCAGTGGGAAAGAAGATATGTTGAGTGGACATTCCTGTGGATGAGCATAGGTGAACGTGATCCTAGTGGCTAAGCACTAGTGAGAAGTGGTTCTTCTGTGTAATGCAATGAGCCAGAGATATGGACATCTCTATGGATGTGGCCCTAGTGGCTAAACACTAGTGGTTGTATGAGATCCCTTGCTATATTGTTCAAGAGTTAGACATGCCTATAACCCTAATTGTAATGTAAAGGGTACACGTCGACCCCACCTTAATGTAAAAGATAATTAATCTGGTTAATATTAATTATATTATGAGATAGAGAGGTCGGCCCTGTTGTGCCAATAGACACTTATGTTGACAGGTCAAGTCTAATATAAGTAAAGGTAAATTCCCCATTGAGGAATCATATCTTTTGTGTGAGTTTGGAAATTTCAGAAAGTACATCTACTTGGGAAAAGTGTGCACCTCTCTTGGGCGCTAGTCTTCTAAGGTTTGTGAGCACCCTTTTGTGTGTTAGTTTTTCTTGGTGGTGAAGGTCTTTCTCTTGAAGAATATAGCAAAGGATTGTCTGGGTTTTCTTCCCTTGTTGAGAAGGGTTTCCCAAGATACTTCTTGTGTACTTGTGCATGGTGTTTCTTCTTGTGATCTTGGTTGCTGAAACAAATTGTCTATGGTTTAAGTAAAATGCTAAAATAAATAAACTTCATGATTAAGCCTAGCTTATTGAAAAATAAACACGGTATCAGAGCATAGATCTTGGAGAACCCGTTGCAAAAGCAATTTTCATCCATCTTCTCTCTCCTGCAAAACCGTATGGCCCTCCTAGGGTTTCCAAAAATTTCGTACGACCTACCTTTCTTAGAGGTTTCAACACTTAGAACTTGGACGTTGGGGATAAAAATACAATAGGAGTGTATGGCCTCCTTCAACACACCTCCAACAAGATTCATATTGAAATTCTGAACACTTTGAAATTTTGGCCCTAAGGTTTCTAGGGTTTTGCTAATTTCTGCAGAAATTTCAGTATTAGGGTTTCTGCAACTCATTGAAGCGGCTCTTCATCTCACCAGTTTTCTCTTATATTTCAAAGGCTTATTTTTTTCATTCATAAGTCCAACAAAACCTAAAAGTGATAGCCTAGCCTAGTCGTTAGGTTTTCTAGCCTAGTTGACAAGGGGTTGTGAAGAATCTAAAATTATGATGAACAAAACTATGATGGAAAATGAGCTTGATGGATCAAGCAACTTCAAGTTCCTAGAAGACAAGACTTCAAAGGAAGACTTATTGTGGGTGATACAAAAATGTGACACTGTGACTACCTCCTTCATGAATATGTCAGAGGACAGATATCAGCCATGTGCCATTGGAGAAATCATATCAGCACCCCCATGTATGCACTTGTATATATATTATTTGTATCATTGTCATGAGGGTAATTGCAGGACGAAGGGACCTTTTGTTGAAGTCATGGATCGAGAGGGATCTCAATGAATTTAGAGGAACAACACACTGGAAGTGAAGACTCCAGATTTGATTGTTGTAATTATTATTCCTCTAACCTATATTTCTAAAGTTTGCTACATTACAAGTAGGTGTTGTAGCTGTGACAACAATCCTTAAATTGTTTTGATTCTAGAGATGTACTCAGTATTCTCCTTTAGGAGATATTCTTGTTTTGGTTCCTCTTGTTTTCTTGTTCCAGACAGGTTAAGAACAAAGGAATATGCTTATCCTTCAGAGGGAGTCAAAACTATTTGAGAAAGAGGAAGAATAGAACCATCATTGAGACAACCAATGCAATAATGCATGATCAGAATCCTTCTATGATTCCATGGGCAGAAGCATGCATGACACAATATATGTTCAGAACAAGAGTCTTCACCACACTTTGAAAAACATAACTCCCGAACAAACCTTCACCGGAGTGAAGCCTGAGATTGAACACTTCAGGATATTTGGGTGCCCAGTGTATTTTCATGTACCCAAGGAGAAGAAGTCCAAGCTAGACCCTTTAGGGAGAAAGGATACATTTATGGGATAAATAGTGAATCTTCGAAGACATTCCAGATCTACATCCTTGGTTAGAGAAATATTGAGATAAGCAGAGATGTTTTCCTTGAAGAAGAGATAGCCTTTCAAAGATCAAAAGAATCTCAGAGGGAGATTAATAGTGAGACAATACCTTCTCCCCCTTCAACATTTCAGAGGGAGATGGATATTATTCCAATGATCCAATTTCTCTAGTTGATATGTCCAGAGATATTGTAATAGGACATAAAAGGCCTTCCTAGGCTCACTCTGTAGGAGGCAGAGGAACATACAAGCCCCTCAAGGCACATCCTGAGAAAGAAAAAGAGATTTTCGAGCTATCCTTCAGTCATGTGCCACTTCATTGATTTTGAGCCTCCTTGTCTTGGAGAAGTAACATGAGAACATGTATGGAAAGATGCCATAACAAAATAATACCACTATATCTTAAAAGAATGATGTACAAGATATTGTTCAGATACCAGAAGAGAAGTTTTTGGTAACATCCAAGTAGATATATAAGATCAAACATGCAGCTGATGGAAGTGTCGAGAAATACCAAGCGATATCTATAGCCAAAGGATTCTCACAAACAAAGGGAGTTGTCTATGATGATACATTTGATCCAGTAAGCCCGATACACTTCCATCCATCTACCATCCATGAGTTGGAAACTATATTACATGGATGGATTCTTGATGAGTTTGGGTTTCAGCAAGAGTATTGTTGATTCAAACCTATATTATTACAGTATTGGTGACAAGAGCTTGATTTTGATGACTTATTCAGAAAGCCTTGTTGTTGGATACAAGTAAGCTTTGACTTCTGATTTCGAGATGAAGAATATGAGTATGATGCACTACTTCTTGGGACAAGAAGTATGACAGAGGATTGATGAGATTTTCCTGAGTCAAGGAAAATATACAGTGGGAATATTAAATAAGTTTAGTATGAAAAAATGCAAATCCACGGTGATGGATTTGAAGAAAATGAATGATGATGATTCAGACGAGATTTATCCACAACTGATTGGATCACTGATGTATCTGGTTAACACCAGACTTGATTCATGTTATGTAGTGAATGTACTTAGTCATTCCATGAGTCATCCAAGACAGACTCACTGGACAGCAACAAAACATGTATTGAGATATCTACGAGGCACAATTAGATATGGCCTGTGATATGTCTCCAGTGTAGACTTGAGTTTGCAGGGATATACAGAATGGACAAAAAGTACAGTGAACTGGAAGAGCACATATGGTTGTTGTTTTACCATGAAGTTTTCCATGGTTTTCTAGTGCAGCAGGAAACAAAGCCATGTGACCTTGAGTACCACAAAAGCAGAGTATATATCATTGAGTATGTGAAGCAGTGCGGCTTCATAAACTTCTAACAGATTTACTTGATCGTGATATGGATTCTATGATTATAACCGGATTTGTGTGAAGATCTTTGAGAAACTTGTGTTTCATGATAGATCGAAACACGTTGACATAAAATATCATTATATCAGAGAGATGATGCAGAGGAAAATAAGTACACATGAAGTACCTTCCTACACATAAGAAGATTGCAGACATATTCACCAAATTAACTTGGTGAAGGATACCTCCCTAGTTGAGAGGGAGTATTGATAACTACAGCCAAGACAGAGTTCAAAATACATCAGTGTGAGACTTGGCATGATGAAGAATGCCTCCCTAGCTGAGAGGGAGTGTTGATGATTACAACTACGTGAGACATTCTCCAGGACACAAACCTGGGAGAGAGCCCATAAGAGGGGTGTGTGGTTCCTATCTGAGACAAAGCTGGAACGTAGATATGGCATCCTCCTTACAGAGAGTTGAGAAGAACTCCATATGATTCTCCTTTGTAACGTAGTGAGAAAGGAGATCTACATAGTTGGACGTGCATGTGGCTGAGCACAAGGTGAACGTGTGAAATCCCAAAGTATTGGGTGCATCGTCATGATACAAAGATAAAGATGATGTATTAGCCTCCTCTAAGAAGAGAATTTATGAGAAACTCCAGATGACTCTCCTGTGTAATGCAGTGGGAAAGAAGATCTGTTGAGTGGACGTGCCTGTGGACGAGCACATGTGAACGTGATCCTAGTGACTGAGAACTAGTGAGAAGTGGTTCTTCTATGTAATGCAGTGAGCCAGAGATATGCACATCCCTATGGATGTGCCCCTAGTGGATGAACACTAGTGGGTGTATGATATCCCTTGCTATATTGTTCAAGAGTCAGACCTTCCTGTAACCATAATTGTAATGTAAAGGGTATAGGTCATCCCCATCTTAATTTAATTGATAATTAATGTAAAAGATAATTAATCTGGTTAATATTAATTATATTATGAGATAGAGAGGTCGGACCTGTTGTGCCAATAGACACTTATGTTGACAGATCATGTCTAATATAAGTAAAGGTAAATTCTCCATTGAGGAATCATATCTTTTGTGTGAGTTTGTAAATTTCAGCAAGTACATCTAATTGGGAAAAGTGTGCACCTCTCTTGGGCGCTAGTCTTCTAGGGTTTGTAAGCACCCTTTTGTGTGTTAGGTTTTCTTGGTGGTGAAGGCATTTCTCTTGAAGAATATAACAAAGGATTGGTTGGGTTTTATTCCCTTGTTGAGAAGGGTTTCCCATGATACTTCTTGTGTACTTGTGCAGGTGTTTCTTCTTGTGATCTTGGTTGTTGCAACAAACTGTCTATGGTTTAAGTAAAATGCTAAAATAAATGAACTTCATGCTTAAGCCTAGCTTATTGAAAAATCAACATGACTCTCTGGTTCAACTCATCCAACTTCTTCAAGAGGAACCCAATCCACCCAAGGGATACATAGTGCAACAATATATCATGAAGTATAAAGGGAACTTTTTTCTAGTACAAGATTTGACTTTGAAACATGGGTTGTTAGAGGAGATGCATTCATCTCCTACTATGGGTCACTTTGGCTTTCATAAAACTATGAATGCATTGAGCACTATTTCTTTTCAGAAGGAATGAAAAAAGAAATATAGAATCTTCTAGTTACATGTGATGCTTGTCAACAGAACAAGGTTGGGGCAATGAAGACCCATGGGGCTTGAAAATCGCTACCACTACCAGGCATTGTCTACACTAACATCTCAATGGATTTTCTCATGGGACTCCCAAAATATGTCAATAAATCACTCATCATGGTGGTAATTGACCAACTTTTCAAATATGCTCACTTTTGTACCCTACAACACCCATTTATGCCCTCCATAGTTGCCCAAGTTTTCATGGATCATATTTACTAGTTACATGGCATGCCCACTTCCATTGTGTTGGATCATGATGCCACATTCACTAAAAAATTATATTAGTTATTCAAACTTAATGGCACACAATTGAAAATGACCACTATTTATGAGCCCCAAATTTATGGTCAAGCGTAAGTGGTCAACAAATGTTTAGAAACCTATTTGAGATGCTTTGATTCATACAGACAACACCAATGGGCATTGTGGCTACCCCTTGTAGAATGTTGGTACAATACCACTTATCATGGTGATTCCATAATGACACCATACGAAGGTGTTTGTGGAAAAAACCACCCATTAGTGGCTTCATATTACCTAGCGCATCCAAGGTTCATGAATCATATTGTAAGATACTCACCAAAGAGACCATTCTCTACACCCTTAAAGACAATCTAGCTATGGATTAAAATAGAATGAAACAACAAGCTAATTATCATCACTCTAAGCATTCTTTTGTTGAAGGGGATCAAGTGTTTCTTTGTCTTCAACCTTATAAATAGATATCTCTCAAAGACAAAGGTTATCATAAGTTTGCACTAAATTTCTATTTACCCTATCATAATCTCCAATGCATTAGACAAATTGCCTACAAATTGGCTCTTCCAACCCACTCCAAGATCCATCCAGTCTTTCATATGTCATGTTTGAAGACAATAGTGGAGTCTAATTGTCAAGTTTAGGCTAGCCATCTAGAACTTGATGAATGAGGGTTCGTTTGGATACAACTTAAAGTAGTATTCACCACCAAGGAGTGTCAGCTATGCTAACACATGGTATGGGAAGTTATGATCCAATGGAAATATATGGAACCCATGTTGATATTATGGTAGTTGCGGGAGGTATTAACCTCCACGTGTAACCCTGACAAGAATAGAATATTCTGGGAAGCAAGAAGAAACCCTAAAGCATGAATAATAACCCTAGGAGGCAAGTCGACTCAAGAGAATATTTATTATTGAGTTATTAGCCTCCAGAAGTATAAGTCATCCCAAATAGCTTAAAGAGAATAGTGAAAATATAGGGCGTCGGATCTCATTTGACACACACATCTCGCAAATGCATAAATGTAAGAGTGTGTAATGTAGAAACTGGGTAAGTGTGCAAGTTTGGAGAGTAGTTGCAGTTGTATCTACTGCAACCTGTATTCTTGGTTTAGGCTTGGAATTTCTATTGGTTATGGTTTGGACTTTCTGCCTTATGTGCTAGCCCCAGAGAGAGGTACGCAACATTGATTGTCTATTAGGCCTAGGGTTTTCTTCCGGAATCATTCTCTGTCATGATTACGGTGGTTGGGGGTGGCTTCGACCTATGGTTGGGTGACAATATTGCTATATTGTCTATGGTTAACAAGCACATCTATTATTTATAACAAGTTATGGGCCCACACTATCTTCGGATAGTCTAACTGCTGGAAGATAGATTGGGAGAATTTGCTCAGTTATAGTTGCAGTTGCAGTCAGTTTTTGTTGCAGCAACAAAACCCTAACCCTCTTGTTGAGGCACCTTAAGTGAAGAGATTGACCTAATTTCTAGATAGCCTAGTGCGCCCTAACCCAACGCACCTCCTAGTACTCTCAGAAAGCTAAGACGCCAAGTTTGAGTTTTTGGTCAAATTCAAAGTCAAAGCAATCATGACTTACTCTAACTTGTTTTCTGACTTCATAGAGTAAGTCATGATTGCTTTGNTAATTTCTAGATAGCCTAGTGCGCCCTAACCCAACGCACCTCCTAGTACTCTCAGAAAGCTAAGACGCCAAGTTTGAGTTTTTGGTCAAATTCAAAGTCAAAGCAATCATGACTTACTCTATGAAGTCAGAAAACAAGTTAGAAGGAGCTTCTAACTTCTGAGCATGGAAGACAAGGATTTACCTCATCCTTTCTAAGAATAAAGTGTTGGATATCGTGAAAGGAAAGATCGTGGAACCACAGTTTGAAGAAGGAAAAGAGAAGGAACCTCAGAACGTTGCAATTATGGAGAAGTACAAGGACAGTGACATCAATTCCATGAGTATCATAGTGGACTCTGTAAAACACTTCTTGATACCCTACATCTCTCATCTTGACTCATCTAAGAAGATGTACGATGCCCTAACTAACCTCTTCTCTGTCAGAAACATTGGACAAGTAATGAGTCTAAAGAATGAGCTCTGTGACATGAAAATGAATGCTGATGACATCATAACATCATACTTCGTGAGAATCTCTCAGATAAGAGATCAACTACAAGCTATTGAAGAAATCATTTCAGAGAAGGAACTGGTAAATATAGTACTCAATGGTCTTCCCAAGGCATGTGATGCATTTGTCGCAAGCATGAAAACAAGGAAGGAGTATCCCACATTTGAAGAACTCTGGACTTGTTGTGCACAAGAAGAATCAAGGATTAATGCAAAAGAGAAACCCCAAAAGAAATACGATGATCAAGAAGGTTCAAGAATAAGAAGAACTTTGACTCAAGGAAGAAACCAAATCAAGAAAAGGATATGTCAAAGATGCAATGCTTCAAGTGTCAAATATATGGTCACTACAAGAACCATTGTCCTGAGTTAAGAAAAAGGAAGGAAATAGACAAAGAAACAGCTTCCGAAGAAAGGGAACCCTCAAAGAAGGCCAAGCAGGATAAAACAAACCTCTTCTTCTAAGTCAAGGTAACAATATTCGTCATAGTTCTTGTACATACCATGTTTACATATTTTATGTATATATCTTGCATATCTATTTCCTAGAAGATAAGATATTCAAGTGAAACAAATACCTATGGAAGAATAACAAGATAAGGATTACTATCACAATAACTACAAGTCAAGCAATACACATGAGAAGATGAAGTACATTGACAATCCTTGGTAACAATTCTTGTGGTAGCTATTACATAAGTAACAGCTGCAAGGTAAGC
>JASDQU010946365.1:0-11531 GCA_032191745.1 Picea mariana | reverse complement strand
CTTGAGAGGGTGTTTCATGCTTAACATCAACCAAATTGAAATGAGAATAAATTGAATATAAATCTAGATTGGATGGTGAGATTTACTAAGCTACATTGTTTGAGAATAAAATAGTCTTTCACTTTGCTTGCAAAACAAATGAGTGTAATGGAATGGTATATACGAGAGATTGTATGGCAAGGTAGAGTAAAATAATAAAGTGCCTAACCTATTAGTATTGGAAACCTTAAGAAAACAATAGGTTGTGAATCATTTTTAACTTGACACTATGCAAAACTATGAGGGGCAGGTCATAATCATGTAGAAAATAATTTTGTGCATGGTTCCAACCCAGGAATCAAAATCGAGCACTTCACAACACGTCCCATAAGTGCATTAAAAAGAATGGTCGTTCAAAAAAATTCCCATTTTCATTTTTATCCATTTTTTAAGAAGTGCAAGATGCATATTCAAATTTCATAAGAAGGGTTATTCTTCAAACTACCCTTCACCTATATATCTTCACCAAGTGATACATGCACGGATAAAAAAAAATATGTTGCAACTTGTGTTCGAGTTTTTCAGCGGGTGTTATCGGACTAATCGGTAGATGCAGACACTAACAGAACTCCCTAGATCCACCTGGATCTAGAACAAAACAGGACAGGACATGACTCTTTCCCTAAGTTTTGACCATTGAATTAACTAGTAGGAAGGAACCAGTAACATACCTTAGTATCGCTTCCTAGGGTCTTTGTTGCTCCCGCTTCGCTCCGGTGCTCTCATGAAGTCAAGACCAAGACAACACAAACTGACCAAAGTGAAGATAGCAAAATATATTCAACAATCAACTTATGTGTATGATCAAGGAATTACACAATAAAGTGAGAATAGCTTTATGGGAAAGGGACATGCCATTGTATCACATTAATTGAAAGTAGAAGATTACAACATGATCGCCTTGATGTCACAAGCTTCCTTTTGATGGCTCTTGGCTCCAACACACACACTTGCTCGATCCTTGCATGAAAAAGATCAAAACCTCTTGATAGACTTGCTAGAGTCTCCAAGCTCCTATTCAAGCTAAGTCCTTCACACAATTCTTTCACCAATTCTCCAATGAATCTTGCTTAACCTTTTCCATGAGAATTCCATCAATAAATAGGAGAGAATGAGATGGTTACTTAGATAAGAATGATCCCACAATATCAGGGAATCCAGTACAAGGATAACCATTCGAATGCCAACCCATTCTTCTAGAAGATTCCCTTCTAGAACCATCGAGAATTCATCTTCTTCCAAGCTTTAGAGAAGGTTCGCACCCTAGCTATGTTGCACAGTTCGATAAGTTCGCACCCTAGCTTAAGGAAACATGCGGGAATGAGTCATTCTCGCAGCCTAGGATACAAGCAACCTGCGAACTCTCTTCAAAAGTGAGTTTTTTGGGAAGAGATGAATATCACTTTTCTCAGGAGAAAGTTCTTATGAGAAGCTTGAGTACACCAGCATCAATACATCATCATGATGACCAAAATCATGGGTAACAGAATGCCCCCCAAAGTATGAGGCCGGAACCAATGACATCCGAAAGACTTTGTAAATTGCATGTGTGTGTCGGAAGCCAGGAGCGCACCTAATCGGGAACCTATGAACAATGAAGCATCTGCAAAATATCAAATATACCAATTCTGAGGTAGGCATTCCCATACTCAAATAATAGATGGGTGACATTGTAAACATAGGTCACGGCCACCAATCATACACCACTGTGGATCCATGCCGTCAAAATATAGCATGGCCACCAGGAATACACTGTGGATCTATGCGAGAAATTTCAAATTAAGATGACATAGCCACGAGACATACAAAGTGGATCTATGTGTCACAAATTATACATACTCCATCGCAACCTGGACAAAGAGATGATATACAGGGTCTTCAATCTCGTTGCCCAAAAGTATGAATCTAACCATGTGATTACATGTGTTGAAGTCGAACATGGCAGAAACCACTTGATTACCGGTCATTGATGAAACCGTTAACAAGTGTGAGGGAAATCATCATTGATGTCAATGACTCCCAAGGTACTCTAGTACAATCCATCGAGTGTGAATGAATGAGCTGAAGTCGAACATCCGATGTAATCTTTCGATCAGGGGTCAATGATGTAAACCCACTGTCGAAAACGAGGAAACCTGCCATTGAGGCATGCAAACTCCAAGGTACCAAAGAATTTCTAAGTCTTGTTTCAGGATAATGAGCTGAAGTCGACGGAACAAAACTCGTCACAGGAGGGCCTTGATGTATCCCCCATCAATGACACGAAATGAGTAACATATTTTGAAGGTGAAACAGAGAATGATGTAAATTGGACTGGACACAGGGAAGGCCGACATGGAGAGAATGGACAACTGCAGATGGTCGACTCAATAGAGGTTTCAGATGGACTTCTCTTGAACATATGAATGACACGACCAATGATTTGGTAGCATTGACTCAGAGACGACACGGGGTATGACCTTGTAGCAAATCGAATGAGAGACAAATGGATTTTCCAAACCGACTTCAAATATAATGAATAGGGGGTGTCATGTTTAAGAGCAACACTTAATGCCAATCAATATGAAGATGAAAACATATCCCTTTCCCAAATTTTACCCCACCATTTCTAGCGAGTACCTCTTTATTTTTACACAAGCTTGAGGAGAATAACATATGCTTGTTGATATAAGTTTATCCTTCGGATAAGTCCTTTGGAGTATGTTTAACGAACCCTAAGAAGGAGTGGTTCAGTCCCATTACGGGTCTGTCGATGTTTGTTTAACGAGTCCAGAGATAGAAAACTCGAAGGTTTTTCATGATTATAGAGTCTAGAAAAACACTTAAAAGAGAACTCTCTCAGTTCCTTTTTCGTAAAATAGTCTGATGAGACCGAAAAAGAGATAAATTAGCGCTCACCAGACGCTTTCTTCAAATACTTTATCGAGCGTGAAAATAGCAAGGTCGCTCGGCTATCTTTTCATGTTTAGAGAGTCTGAAAAGAGCTTAAAGAGGACTCCAGGGGGGTTCATTTTTAGTATAACCTTGTTGAGCCCGAAAAAGTGATAAAAGTATGCTCGATCGTGTTCTCATGTATTTTCGAGCGTGAGAACGGACAAAGACCCAGCTCGAGGTTTTATACAAAAACCATAAAAAACAATCAAAACATGCGATGACAAAGAAAAAATACGTCTGCAACCTTGTACATGAACATCGAAGTTGTTACGCTTGCAAAAGTTACACTCAAAAGGGCATTAGGGATTAGGGTTTAATAAATAAAATAATTATAAAAAACCAAATAACATGGTAAAAGTAAATATAAAGGAGTAAAACTCTTTTTACCATATCATTTTCACTTTTCCACTATTTGAACCCAAAAACTCCTCTTTCACCCTCGAAGTTTTGCATTAGATTCCGGGAGTTACGAGCATCCATTCAATGAGATGTCAGCGAGAGTGAGGTAGGCTCTTTGTCCTCTACTCATTCATGGTTTTATTTTGCATTTTCATTGGTAAAAAACTCATTTTTGAATTGATTTTGTGAGCCCTACTTGCGCTCAGCCATTCTCATAGGTGAGCCCACAGCAGCCTGTGAGGTTCTCGCACTGTGCCTAAAGGGCACCTGCGAGAACCAGAAAGCATAAAAGTTTTTTAAAAATTTACTCAATGAAAGAGAACCAAATCATGAATAGAGTTACTAATCCTCTTCTTGTGCTTCTTATGCAGGTATTTGGCCATCAAAATGGTTCTTGAATGGCGCGAAAGGGAGCACGAAGAAGATAATGCCATTGTCGAAAATCATCCACCCACTATTGCTGCTTTGAGAAACTGTGGCCTTCTGAAGTACTTTCATATCTCGGGCATGAGGGCCCAAGTCAAGTTATTAGAGTACCTTGTGCGTATGTGGGATCCCAATCAGCAGGTATTTCATGTGGGGGTCCACACACTGTCCTTAGATATTGAGGACATTTACTTTTTGACTGGACTGTCAGGGCATGGGTACCACGTGAGCCTGACTGGTAGCAGAGGTGGTGGGCTGCCCATGAGTGAGTACTGTCGCATACACTGTGTTCCCGAGGCAGAGAGGAAGAAAGGGAAAGTAGTTATTTGGGGAGTACGGGATTTGACCCTCCGTACTATTTTATTCACCATTGCACGTATGGTCGGGAGCTCTGCTCCTCACATGGTGCTCCAGAGTTAATTTCAGTATGCTATAGAGTGTACTGAACCTTGGGTTTTTAACTAGGCAGATGCAGTGCTTCGTAGCATGAAAAGGCAATTGACCAAATGCAGACAAGGCGACCTGAAGCAATTCGGGTACGGATCTTTGTTAGTGTCCTTCTTTCTCGAGAGGGTTCCATTACTGAGGCTGCAAGTGGAGTGGAATTTACCGGCTCCCGGGGATCCAAGAATGCTGAGATGGTGTCAGCTCATGGCCCGGCACGTAGCTGGACCAATTATCAAGTATGATGATACCTTCTTCGACTAGCTGCAACCACAGATGTTGATGGTTGACGATTATGCTTATGCTGGGTTGGATTTCCGAGGAGATCCGGACTTAGTTCTGCCAGAGGATTCTCAATGGGGGGAACTTGGTAAGAAGCACACCCATTTTTCCTTTTTAAATGTTTTTGTGAACTTTATCATATTCAAATATTTTTTTTTATATGTTCGTCCAAAGACTAAATACAAAATCCATTGTTGATGACATAGATGTTGGACCTTACCGACCTCCTGGTATTTCTCCCATTCAGCGACGAGGAGAGGTAGCGCCAGTGCCACAATGGGAAGCCTGGGATGATCAAGCAGTGGAACAAAACCTAGAGGATTTGACAGCAGATATTCCAGACATGCCTCTTGGAGAGGTTCCACGACGCGATCAGTGTCATACAGTAGGAGTGTCAGATTCCATGATTCAACTGCTCCGTAGAGTTGCCCGGGCAGTCGTGTGTTACTGTGAAAATCATCCATGACGTCACTTTGTAGAAGCTATGAGCTTCAGATTTTGACATTTTGGTCTTCGAACAAAACTTTTTTGTAAAAAACTCTTTTGATCGTTATATATACAGATGGCTTCTACCAGTTTACCTTATATTGTGTGAAAATTGATGTGATTGATTTATAAATGATCCAAATGTCTGTCTAATACATAGTTAGCCAATGCATCTATTAATGTATTTAAACATCTAGGAATATGTTGATATTCAATATAATCAAAATAACGTTCCAAGAGGCGAATTCGCAAATACACCCGTAATAAAGTAGGGCTTCAAATAGTATAGACATTACTTAATTGTAGTACTACAAGATGCGAATCGAGTCGCACAACCAAATGATGAATTCCAAGCGAGATAACATCAACCAATAATTCAATAACGGCTCTATACTCTGCAATATTTTTGGTCGCACGGCCAAGACACACACCTCGTAAGGAGACAAGTTCATTTGTAGGGGCGTAAATTGCCTATGCAGCGGAAGTAAGGTTCTGAGTACTACGGCTAGCGCCATCAGTGAAGCCAATATAAGGTAGCGAAGACTCCGACATTTGAAAATCAAACACGTCACATAAGGGCAGAGACCAGATAACGAAAAAAGCAAGCTATAGTAACACACAAGAAGTATGATACAATAAAAATACAAGTACTTATGCACAGATGATTTTATGCATAGTACTTCTTCAAGTACAACCCATTCCTGGGTTCACTCAAAGGGATACCATCGTAATCTACTAACTCATAAGCTCATTTTTCCAAAACTCGTCGAACGATATAAGGACCTCGCCACATGGCTTCGAATTTTCCAGCTCCTAGCATATCTCGATCTTGATCATAGAGGAGAATGAGATCTCCTTCAGAGAAAACGCGAGGCTTGACATGTTTGTCGTATTGGGCCTTGACACATTTTTTCTGGGCTTCGATGACTAGGGTAGCATTGCGTCGAGTTTTGTCTAATCGCATAAGATACAATAGACGTTCTTCCTCAACAGAAGTGTTTGGTAGGAGTTCAACAACTAGTTTTAAAGAGGGTATCTTGCATTCAATCGGGAGAATGGCTTCCAAACCATAGACTAACCAGAAAGGTGTAAACCCAGTAGCGGACTTAATGGATGTCTGGTAAGCCCATAATGTCGAAAATAACATTGTGTGCCAACTTGTTTTATGAATCCCTATCATTCGTCGGAGCATAGTTATGAGAACTTTGTTAATTGCTTCGACCTGGCCGTTGGCTTGGGGGTAATAGGGCGTTGAGTTATCATGGCGAGGACCCAACTTTTCAGTAAGTTTGGACATCATGAAGTTTCTAAAGTGGCTACCGTGATCGGTGATGATAGCTTGGGGAACACCAAAACGAGCTATGACGTGATTAAAAATGAATAATCCTGCGATCTTTCCAGTGTTGTCAAATGTCGGCATCACCTCGGCCCATTTTGTAAAGTAATCGACGGCTACAATGATGTAACCATGCCCCCCGGCTGAGTGAGGGTGACATGTCTAAATCGATGCCCCATTTAGCAAGGGGACCAACTGAGACCACAGGGTGAAGAGGAGCGGGATGTGACCGTATCTTCTGATTATAGGTCTGGCAAGCATGGCATTTTTGAACGGTGATTATGCAGTCATTAAATAAAGAAGGCCAAAAATACCCTGCTCATAAGATCTTCTGGGCAGTAGCATACCCAGACATATGACCACCACAGGCTCTAGAATGGCAGTCATTCATAGCTTTCTCGACTTCGTCGAACGTTAGGCAATGTCAAAAAATAGATTCAATCCCCCGACGATAAAGAGTATCCCCAAGGATAATGTATTGATGGGCTTGATAGCGTATGCGACATCGGTCAGTACTAGACAAAGTTGGTCGGAAAGTCTGGGTTTGGAGATATATAATGATATCACCATACCAAAGATCATCAGTGCTGATAAGGAAAAGAGATTGATTGGGTAATGAATCAGCTGCTACATTTTTTGTTTCAGAATAGGGAAAGTCGCATATCAGCTCAGCAAACACTAAGGACTTCTTAGACTTGGCGCGTTCGAATTCCAAGTCAAACTCCTAGAGTATCACAATCCATTTGGAGTACTTTCCCCCTAGCAATTGACATGTAAGAATGTGTTGCATAGGGTTGCAATGAGAAATCACTGTAGTATTGCGCGAGAGGATATAGTGTCGGAAGCATTGGACAGCTTGGATGGCAATCAAGGCCAGTTTTTCGACATGTAAATACTTGATTTCAGTAGGCGTTAGACTTCGACTCAAGTAGTATATAACATGTTCATCGTTAGCATCATCCTCTTGGACAAGAACCATACCAATGGTGTAATCCGAGGCAGCAAGGTAGAGGAAATAATCGCGACTGTAATCAGGGGGAAAGAGAAGCGGAGCACGCGTTAGGGACAACTTCAAAGCTTCAAAAGCATTGTTGGCTATGGTATCCCATACGAACTCGGAACCCTTTTTAAGTAAGCGTGTAAATCCATGAGTTATCTCGGCGTAATTTGGTATAAAACGACGAAGAAAGTTCGCTTTCCCCTGCAAACTTTGTAACTGGTGAAGTGTAGAATGAGGGAGATTAAGGATCACCTCAACCTTTAAAGGATCCACCTGGATCCCTTGACGCGAAACAATAAAACCTAGAAGTCGGCCGGATTCCACGCAGAAAACACACTTATGAGGATTCAAATGTATATGGTAGAAACGACAACGGACGAAAATGGCTCGAAGGTGGGTTGGATGATCGACTCGACGCATTGAGTGAGAAAGTAAATCGTCCAGATAGGGTTGGACGATGTGTTTGATATCATGGAAAGCATAAGACATAGCACATTGAAAAGTTGCGCCAGCATTCTTGAGACCAAAAGGGAGTTTCTGATAGGCAAAAGTACCCCAAGGACAAATAAAAGCAGTCGTATGTTGATCCTCGAGAACAATGTTGATTTGATTATACCCGAAGAAACCATCCATTAAAGAGAAGATTTCACTTCCGGCGCAATCATCGACAATCTGATCGACGAAGGGGGTAGGAAAATTGTCTTTGGGACAAGCTTTGTTGATATCCCTATAATCAATGCATACACAAATGGTGCCTTGTTTCTTGTCAATCGTGATAAGATTGGAAACCCAATCTATGAGAGCCACCAGATAAATAAAGCCGGCTTTCAAAAGTTTCTCGACTTCGAGTTTGATAGCAGTCGCTTTACGTGGGTGAACTGGACGAAGGCGTTGCCGGACGGGTTTAGCGTCGGGGTATGACTTGATCTCATGTATCACAATCTCAGGGTCGATACCCATCATTTCTTCGTAGCTCCAGGCGAAGAGATCACGAAACTCTTTGAAAAGGGATGTGTAGGTGACGATTTCGTCAGAAGAACACGAAGCTCCGATATGGACATTTTCGACAATTCCAGGCTTGACGGATATGTCGAGGGGAATAGTGGGTGAAATATTACTTAAGTTCCCTTCAGAAAACGCATCGTGTGCGGACTCGGGAATGGTTGAGATAACAACAATGGTCGACGAGGTCGAGATCCGTTGATAGTTCTCAATGGTATGTTGCTCCAGAAAGAGGATGGAACGATGATGTCCATCGTCCCAAGGGGTGTCTTCCATGGCAGACATGATCATCTCATCTGTGGGAAAAATGACACAAAAAGGATCGGGAGACAACTCACCAAGAGAGGGGGTAGAAGGTGTCGCCGATTGAATGGCCTGATAGGCGGATTCGACCGGACTTAACGGCATTTCGTCATTGTAACGAAGATGATCTCTAGGGTCGGGTACTATCCAGGGGTCGTGAGACGCAGGAAGTTCATGAATTGAGGTGAATATCATGTTGATTGAAGCAACAGACGAGCGTGGAACATAGGGCGGTGGAATGGGGAAAGTACCCATTAACAAAGAATCCTTTAGAAGTCCTACATCGACGTTCTCATAACCCGGTGGGGTTTTAGCGATGAAGGGTACGTTGCCAGTACGAGTATCGGAATTAAAGAAGGCGAGTTGATCGATGGTAACAACCTTTCCTTGATGGGGTAAACATACCACACGAAAAAGGGTCGACACAACTGCGCGCATGGAATCGATCCAGCTGCGGCCAAGCAGAAGATTATAATCAAGGGGAGCGTCAAAGACTTCCACTTTGACTTGGACCATTTTTCCTTCTAACGTGATAGGCAACGAAGGAAGGACACCATAGGGCTTAAAACCAAAGTCGTTGAAGGCTTTAAGAGTGTTATGGGATTCATTCAAAGAAGGAGAGCCAATGGATTTCCAGCAAGCAAGATACATAACACATGTTGAGGCACCCTCATCGATTACGATTCGAAAAATGTTTTTATCAGAGACAACCACTTGGATCTGGAACGCAAGTTGAGGGGGTAACCTTGGAATGTGATCTTCCAAGTCAAATATTATCAAATTCGTGTCCGTCGGGTCGATTCCACTGATAGTTTTCAACAATGCCTTCCGTTGTGTGGGACAACTTTGAAGGACTTCAAGGGATGACATCGCAGAAGGTGCTTGAGCCAGATCTTCAACAATGTTGTAGTTCTGGGCAGCACAAGCATGAGGATTGAAAGCCGATTTTTGAACGATGCCCTTTGGGGGGGGTCGAAGAACTGTGTCGAGGCTCGGTCGTTCGAGATGAAGAGGACCATTGGTAGGTGGAGTCGCGGGAGAAGATTGAACCAAGGAAGGAGGTAGATCATCAACCTTCTCTTTAGAGGGAGAATAATCTTTGGCTCAAGTAGTGAGTGCAACGTCACTCTGCTTTGAATCACCAGTACACATCAAAACATAGGATCTAGTAGAAGAGGAGGGTTGATCATGAATGACCAACTGAGCCTGTTGTTGAGACGGGAAGGGGTGGGACAAAACGGCCAAAGCAGGTGGTTTTGGAGCTCCTTGAAGGAACTTAGTGACCTCGGCGCGTCATGGAAAATTCTGCGTGTAGTGATCATCACCACAGATAAGACAAGGGTATCGAGGTTTGCGCTTATCCCGATCGTCAACAAGGGTAGTTTTGGTTCGCTCTGCTTGAGAAGTATTTTGTCCTCCTTATTATTACCCCTTCCCTTTTTGGATTTGTTTTTACCGGCTAGGGTAGATTGAACTGCATTTACCTCAGAAGTCTTATCGGTGGGAGGGGTAGGAAACAGAGCATTTTGAACATTAGAAGAAGCAGGTTTGGGGTTTGTGCTTGAGGCAGAATGTGGTTGGGCCTGAAAAGTGCCAATCACACCGTCAGCTGCATGCGAAGCAGCTGGAGTAGTTGAAGTGGTGGAAGTGGAAGGAAGAGGTAAGTCAGGTAGTAAATCGTAAAGGGTTCCCGTTTGTGAATAAACGAGGTCAAGATATTGAGCACGACTTATGGCATGTTCCTCCATGACTACTCCACCCATGGCGATGTCACGACCGATTTCATTCACAAATGATTTTGTGAACCATTCTGCCAACAACTGATCGGGGAGTTCGAGTTTAATGAGACGTCGTCGTCGTCGCCACTCATGAATGTGATTGGATATATGAGTGGCCTTATTCTGTTTGAAAGAAGTCAAAATCTCGGTCCCCATGTCATAATGAATCGGTAACTGGTAGTGTGTGAGGAAAGCCATAGCTAGGGTGTTGAAGTCAGAGAAGAAACCTCGTGGCAATTCTATATACCACTTCACAACAGAACTTGTGAGGGTTCGTTGAAAAAGACGTAAACGAATAGAGTCATCCATCAACGAGTTGGATGAACACCATAGGTGAAAATTCATAACATGATTGTTTGGGTCCTCTCCCACTTTGTTGTCGCATTTAGGAATTTTCGATGGTAGCTTGGCTGGGATAGCAGGCCATTGGTGAGAGTGACGAATTGGATCATTTAAAATCCTTGACAAGTCCTGGAAGATCCAAAGTGGCTATGAAAGGTAACTGTCGATTCACCTGCGGGTACTGGTGGCTTTGGGGAGGAAGCCCCGTCGGCAAACCAGTAGGGCCATAAGCAGTCTGCATATAATGTGAAGACCCAGGCAGATTCAGTGGTGGTTGAAGAGGATAGTAGCTCATAGGATTGTACCCTGGAGCAGGGAATTGAGTTTGAGCATTCACCCCCCAAATGGGATTGAATGTACCCGGATATGGTTGGCCCATACTAGGGGGTATTACTGATGCAACTGGAAACTGCTGCCCCCCAGTCGATTGAGAAGGATGTTGTATCAACTGTTAGAAAAACAGGACCGCGGAGCAATAAAATAAATAGAAATTGCCAGGTCCTTTCTTTATTATTATCCAGCAAAATGAAGGGATACAAACTACAGAAAAACCCGTTGTAACTTCCTCTTCTTTCTCTCACAGTCTCCTCTCTCAGAATACAATACTTGCCAACCTACATAGCCGCAATACATTTCCCTCATAAAAGAGGGTTTCCTTCTAGGGCAAAAAACCCTAACATAATCTCTATCGTTAGATCTGCGACCTTATAATGAACGGTCCAGATTTACAATGAAATTACAATATACTTTTACAAGGCAA
>JASDQU010946363.1:22831-33221 GCA_032191745.1 Picea mariana | reverse complement strand
ATTCTTAAAATTCATTCCCGCATAACTCTCCACCATGATCTTTCCTCATCACCTTAATTATTTTCTCTGTTTGATTCTCAACAAGAGCCTTAAACTCTTTAAACCTATCAAAGACTTCATATTTCTTCCCGAGGAAATATATCCAAGTATTCCTCAAGAATTCATCTATAAATGAGACATAGTACACATATTTTCCCAATGATGGAACCGTCATAGGTCTAAACACATCACTATGCACTAGCTGTAAAATTACTTCTGCCCTCGTTGCACCGGAAGGGAATCTTACTTGATTCTGCTTCCCATATGCACAATGTTCACAAAAATAAAAATCCAGAGACTAGTTAGACATACCTTCAACTATAACTTTATTATGTAGTAGTCGAAGACCCTTCTCTTCGATATGCCCCAGTATTTGATGCCAAAACATAATCTTTTCTCTAGAGACTATAGTATTTTTTTCTTCTTGTACTCCAATATCAGGGACAATGGAACTATTACACCCATTACTAATAGTGTTTCCTTGCATATTATACAGAGTTCCAGTCTAAAATCCCTTCAAAAAGACCATTGCTCCTCGACCCATCTTGCAGGTTTATTTTTCAAATACTGTTATTACCCCTACACTGTCCATTTTTATTACAGAAATCAAATTTCTGGCCAATCCTGGGATGTGAAGAACACTAGGAAGTGTTCTAGTCCTTCCATCTATGAGCATCAACTTGAGTTTTCCTCGTCTTATGATTCTTGCTGATGTGTCATCACCTAGGAAAAAATTATCTCCATCATACCTTTCATATTCACAGAACCACTCCTTGTGGGGATTCATATGAAAGGATGAACCTGAGTCAACTAGCCATGCCTCATGATTTGCATGTGTGCTTGAAGAAGCCAAGTACACATCTCCTCTTTATTTCTTGGAGGTATTTTATTTTGTAGAAGGAGCACCTTTAGATCCCTTCACTTTCTTAACGCTTTTGGATCTACATTGATTCTTGAAGTTCCCTTCTTTTCCACATCTCCAACATACCTTTACAAAGTTTCCGGAGATTTAGATCTAGCCTTAGACTTAGATCTCCCACTTGAGGACTTAGATCTATTCCTTTCTTGGGAGATTCCTCTTGAAAAAAATGCATATGTGCTCTGTCCTTCCATGTTCTTCCATCTCATCTCCTCTGATAACAAGGATGATACCGCATCATCGAATATAAAGGTAGTTTTATTACTACCTATGGCCACAACCAAACTATCCCACGAGTCTGGTAAAGAGCGTAGTAAACTGATACACTTATCTTCATCTGAAATTTTAATCTCAATAGATAACAATTGAATTACCATAGTGTTGAAGGCATTCATATGCTCTATAAAAAAGTCTCCATCTCTCATCCTCAGGTTATAAAAAAATTTCCACAAGAAAAAATTATTTACTACGGACTTAGACTGATACAAGTTCCCCAACTTATCCCATAACTCCTTGGCTGTAGCTTCCCTTGACACATTCAATAATATTGAATCTGAGAGACACAATCAGATTGTGCTCTTCACCTTTTTATCCAAATTTTTCCTATCATCTGTTGACGTTCATATAGGTGTAGTACCTGGATCCACAGTGACCCAATGATCTCTTTCTACCAATAGATATTCCATCTTGAGCTTCCATAGCTCAAAAATTTTCCCATTAAATTTCTTGATCTATATTTATTGAACTACTTGCCATTTCTCTTCACCTGAAGAATCAATATCATAGATCTCCCACTGTAACAAGGATTATCACAGTCCCAAGACAAACCCATGACCACAAAGGCATCCCCCTGAAGCCAATAATTTCTCTGATACCAAATGTAGATTTTAAACTAATACAATATTTTACTGCAAACATAATTTCAATAAAGAATATAAAATATACAATTGAAAATACACACATTACACAAATATTTTTCCCTTGGAAACCCAAATGATCCAAAAAGGATCCATAGAAGACTAAGGACAACTCATAATTCAGAGAAGCAACTCAGAAAGCTCAAAATGGACTCAACAGTTAGAGAAAGGGAAAAAGTTCAAAGTCCTCAAAACTTAGTGAAATTGGCATCATCGTGAATATAGTGTCGCAAGATTTCTAATGATGTAAACAGATCGTCAAACAGAGTTATAGATCAAAATATATTCACGGTCAAAGTCTTGGTCAACCTAGCCTAGTCAGTAGGGATGAGTCAGCATCCGTACTATTGATGTCAACATCAATACGAATGACATCAACATTCATACAATGTACATTTCACACGCACAGGGTGACACGTGTCATAATGATGTCAGCATGGTGATGTGACAGCACCAGAGGATGCCATGTGTCACTCGTTTTCGACATTTTCAAGTCAATCCGTGGACCAACGAGGAAGTGCCATGTGGCAGTCCATAAAGCCACGTGGCATACTATACGGGACATGGCAAGTGATGTGGAAGGTTATTATGCAAGTGGATGGCATGAGAAAATGGTTTGCTGCCACGTGGCCTAGTCATGGGCTGCCATGTGGCAATGGGAAAATGCCCAATGAGGGCCCGAAACATAATTTTCAAAAATAAAAAAGGGGCCCGCCAAATATGGTGGCCAAAATACAACTCTGACAAATCTAAACAACTCTCCAAACTTGGCGATGTTTCCAATCCATATATATATATTTTTATAACAACAAACCCAAAAGGGGAGGCCCGCGGATTCGACCCCGGGACCTCCCCCTATCCAATGCCTTACAATAACAACCGCCAACCGTTGGGCCAACAGACTTTGTTGGCTAGTCTGCCCAAAATTTCACTTAAATGCTGAGTCTTCCCATGGACAGGAGGAGGGTGCTCGATGGTACAATCGGGCACAATTTTCAAGACACAGTACAAAGAATTAATTGCAGGGAGTAGGCACAAAAACCGAGATGAGATTTCGCAAGGTCCTGGAAGTGCCAGAGTCAGATTGAGGCATGGAGATAGTCAATTTTGGGTAATTCAACGCCATGAATTCAATGGTACTGTATTTTTTATGATCTAAGCAAACCTTCTGCAGCTTAATTCCAGAATGAGGTATACTTATGTATTTTTCCAAATTCTTTTGTTGAGTTAATAAAAAGGCCTACCCATTTGAGAGCAGGACCCAGAGATGTATTCCACCAAGGAAGAACTCCGTTATCAAGTTTTTTTGTTAATATTTTATGCTTATGTCTCTTCATTATTGAGCTTTTCCTTCTTTATGGTGCACTTTAATTTGTGCTCATTTAATACAATTCTTTATAAGTCACTTCAATGAAAAGATCCTGGATCATGTTGGTATCAGAGAAATCATATTTGAATTGAATTTTTGAGTGTGAATGCTTACTAGGGCCAAGCATAAGCAGGGTGAAGGAACTCTTAAGACTTTCAATCCCAAAGTTGTCTATGCATATCGAAGGAAGAAAATGGCAGAAGAGGACAAGCGTGATGAACAAGAGAAAAAATTCCATATGGTCTTTTATTGCATGTCAGAAATGGTCGAGCGGATGTATGGAGACTACGATAAGAGGATGAAGAAGAAAGGGAAGAAAAAGGAAGAACAAGCTGATGATAATGCTTCAGTAAATCAAGGGGCTGGAGGAGAACCTCCCGAGCCTCCATTTTCACCATCAAGTTCTATCTCTTCTTGCTCTGAGCATTCTCATCATTCTCATCATTCTAGACATAAAGCTTCTTTTAAGAAACCATTATTAAAGCTTGATGTAAAATTTTCTTTACCTATGTTTAATGGAGATGCTAATCCTGAAAAACTAGATAATTGGATCTAACAGGTTGAAGTATATTGCCATGTTCAACAGATTGATGAAGAGGAAGTTAAAGTGCAATTGGCTTCTCTTTTGTTGGAGGGAACTGCTCTCGTATGGTGGGAAAGAAAACTCCAGGACATAAGTAGTGTGGTAATATTCTTTCCTCATGGTTGGAATTTAAATCAACAATAAGGAAGCAATTTTATCCATTGGGTTATTTAAATAAAGCAATGATGGAATGCCAAAATTTAAGACAAAGTAAAGGTCAAACTGTACAAAGTTTCAAGGAAGAATTTAGGAAGAAATCTCTTGCATTAAACATTCCTTTGGATTCTTATGAAACTTTAATTAAGTATATTGGCGCACTTCACAGTTATTGTTGGCCCTTGACCAAGTTTTGGGAGATCCTTGGTCAAGTTGACCTATTTTGGGACTTTGATAGCCTATCGAAGGAGGAGTGCAAGATGAAGAAGAGATCGCAGGATCTCAGGCCCTTTTTTGGGTCCTTTTTGTGATTTGGGATTGTGTAACGGGTATGGGATGTCGGCCCATGGGTTTACCCATGTTTAGGCCTATTTTGTAAAGTATAAATAGATGTCTAGGTAATGTAAGGAGGGGCATCTATGTGATGTAAGGTAGTTGGCTAAGTGCTATATCTATGTGATTGAAGGATTGTAAGTGCTCTGTGCATACTGTGTGAAGCTTGCTGAGCTAAGTGAAAGTGACTATAGAAGGTTTAGTGTTATATCCTAGCTCGGGAAGAAGGATCTAGCGAGCTGCGTAGATCTTCTGTCCTATGCGGAGTAGGGTTTTGAGGCTCTGTGCATGTAACCTATTGAAGAAGCTAATAAAGAAGAATATTTGGTGGATGTAGCCCCAGGGTGGGGGTGAACCACGTATATGTTGTGTTTCTCTACTTTGTGCAATATGTCTTGATGTGTTTATGCCTTTAATTTCTAAGTGCTTTGATATAGATAGATAGATCTATTCATGCTTTGTGCTAATGATTTATATGAATGTAGATCTAGCTTATGTGAATATGCTTAGTGCTTGAATCTATTAGATCTAATCTACTTTTCTATGATAAGTGCTTAAATACGCTAGATCTGGATGAATGATGCGATGGTCTGTTTCATATGCGTAGTAGATAATGGTTATATTGATGAGCTATCGGTGCTAAGTGCTCTGTTAAGTATTACAATCACAAATCAGTTTCCTAGCTAAGGTTGCAGACACCTAAGTCCTACAACCACCCCTGCTTCTACCTCAGGTGAGACTTCATTTGCTTCGCAGGTGTTGCTGAAAGGGTGCACTTAGAAATTAAAGGCATAAATACATCAAGACATATTGCACACAACATAGCAACACAACATATACATGGTTCACCCCCACCCTGGGGCTACGTCCACCAACTCTTCTTCTTTATTAGCTTCTTCAATAGGTTACATGCACAGAGCCTCAAAACCCTACTCCGCATAGGAAAAAAGATTTGCGCAGCTCGCCAGATCCTTCTTCCCTGAGCTAGGATACAACACTAAGCCTTCTATAGTTACTTGCACTCAGATCAACAAGCTTCACACAATATGCAAAAAGAACTTACAATCCTTCAATCACATAGATCTATCACTTAGCCAACTGCCTTACATCACATAGATGCCCCTCCTTACATTGCCTAAACATCTATTTATACCTTACAAAATAGGCCTAAACATGGGTAAACCCATGGGATGACATCCCATACCCGTTACATAATCCCAAATCCCAAAAAGGACCCAAAAAAGGGGCTGAGATCCTGCGATCTCTGCTTCATCTTGCGCTCCTCCTTCGATAGGCTGTCAAAGTCCCAAAATAGGTCAACTTGACCAAGGATCTCCCAGAACTTGGTCAAGGGCCAACAGGCCCCCAACACTCACTTGTGACTCATCCTGAGGCACTTCATATATGACCTTTCTATTTTACTTCGACTTCTGACTGCGCAGTGAAGATTTTGCTTTCTGCTCTATGCCTCATCTCCTTCCTTGTGCAGACTATCTTTTCTATCTCTGGTACCCAGTTTCAACTGCACTTGGTACCTAGAACCTTTTTCCTTATGCTCTTAATTAGAGCTATGGGGAAGTTGGTTGTCATATTACAATTTCAATCGGCTTCCATTCACTAATCCTTCCTTCCATTCTCCCTTCAAAGGCTTCAACTGCGCAACTCCTCCTTCTATAACATAGGCGATCTCATATGGCCTGAGCCAATGCGTTCTGAACTTCCTAGGATGTTTTATGAACTTACTGTCATATACTAGTACTAGATCACCTTGTTTAAATGCCTTCTTCTTGATATGCCTGTCATGATAGGCCTTCTCTCTTTCCTTTTGTACCCATTGATGGAATCCCGCAATAAATCTATCTTCTTCTAGTTCGAACTATGCAATCCTTTCTTGAACAATGCCAGTGTCATCCATATATGTGAAGATAGAAATTCTTAGGCTTACAACGTGGTCCAACGGTTTGGTGGAAAACCATAAATTCCTTTCTGCCCATTCGGTGGGTCGTCCAAACGGTTATATTATTCCCAAAAACTATATTGCTTCGCCATGGCGAAGTGCCATGTGACGCTGTTCTGTTATCCCGACGAAGCTCCAATTTTGAAAATTTTCCTTCTGTGAAGTTCCCTCTGAAACTTTCTGCAACTTCTCGATCCTATCTCTCTTCTTACTTATATTTATAGCCTTCTTCTCAGTGAGCTTCGTCTCGGTATGCCTTTTTCCACTCTGATTCTTATCTTCTTTTGGCACAGTTACTTCGGACTGTTGAGATTCTTTCCTAAGATTCGAGGATGATCTTTCTTCTTTATCTGGAATAGGTACTTCAATATTCTGTGGGTCTTCTAGTGTTCTTGTAACTTTGACATCTGGGTCTCTAGTGTTAAATAGCTTCGATCTATACTTCTGTTCTTCAATCAAGTGTGCGATCCTTCTAGTCATGAATTCTTTTAACTCTTGCTTCTGCTGTTCTAAAACTTCCTCTTCTTCTTTCCTTCTGTCCTGATCTCTTTCAATCCAAGGTTTTCCGAGCAACATGGTAAATGGGGCACTGTTCTCAATAAATTTAATAATCTCAAAATCTTCCTCTGTCAAAGTTCCATTGACATTCATAGATATCTGGGTGAGATTTCCACATAGGTTTATCAACTTTCCTTTGAATAGTCCTATTCCTCCTAGTGAAGGAATCGTATCAGGCCTCCCTATATCTTCCCAAGTTCTCTCTGTCATGATATTTACTCGTGTTTCCTCATCTAGAACAAAGTTAATGTCGAAGTCTCCTATTCTTGCTTCAAGGCATTTTTTTCTTTGAAGATCTCTGATAAACTGATATGTCGGTGATCATTCAGGGTTTCTTTAATATGCAAAAATACTTTTTCTGATTCTTTCTGGGGTTCTGCCATAATCTCAGTTTCTAGATCTACCTTAGTTTTTTCTTGTATTATGTTCATTTCTTCAAGCTTAGCAATCATTCTAGGGCAATCCAATACTTCATGGTCCATAGATTTGCAACAAAGACAACTAGGTCTTCTCCCAGGGCATTCCTTAGCAAGATGTCCCGGTTTTATCCAACTGTAACACTGGTTTAATCCTCTCTTTCTTTTAAATGATCCCCAACATTTTCTGCACTGCGCACTAGGATCATGGTAGCTAACCTGCAAAAAATTCTTTCTAGGATCCTGCATCCACTTGTTAGTCCAAACATTCTTTCTATGCATAGGTATAACATATTTTTCACTATTCTTATCAGATCTACTCATATCAAATCTTCTTTCATCTATTAATGCCCTAGTTTTCAAGCTAGGACATAATCTATCAAACATACCTAGATTCATACTGTTGAAACAGAAATTTTCACTTATCTTACTTCTATAGAATACAAAGCTTTCAGATCTAGAACTTTTCAATATTCTTACCTTTATCCAAGCACAAAGCTTGCAGATATTACCTCTTTTAATAAAAAGTTCTTACTTTTACCTTTCTTAGAGCACAAATCTTCCAGATCTTACCTCTTTTCTTTAGATCATACTTCTTTTCCTTAGCACATAGCTTGTCAAACTAATTAGAGTATTGCTCACTAGAGAAATAGATCTACACACAGAGATTTCACAATTTCAGGTCAGATCTTTGCACAAAGCTTCTTCTTCCTCAGTTCCTAGCAATCACAGTTTCAAGTCTCGACAACATAACCATTTGTTGGCATAGGATAAGACCCAGGGTTCAACGTTATAGCAACGCACCAAAAAAACCCTAACTACCGGCTCTTTCGGAAACACCTGCGAAGTAGATGAAGTCTCACCCGAGGTAGAAGCAAGGGTGGTTGTAGGACTCAGGTCTCTGCAACTTTAGCTGGGACACAGATATGTGATTGTAATACTTAACAGAGCACTTAGCACCAATAACTCATCAATATTTAACCACTATCTACTACATAGATGAAACAAAGAATCGCATCATTCATCTAGATCTGGTGTATTTAATCACTTATCATAGTGAAGTAGATTATATCTAGCAGATTCAAGCACTAAGCATATTCACATAATCCAGATCTACATTGATATACATCATTAGCACAAAGCATAAACAGATCTACGTATCTATATCAAAGCACTTAGCAATTAAAGGCATAAACACATCAAGACATATTGCACAAAGTAGAGAAACACAACATATACGTGGTTCACCCCCACCCTGGGGCTACGTCCACCAAATCTTCTTCTTTATTAGCTTCTTCAATAGGTTACATGCACATAGCCTCAAAAACCTACTCTACATAGGACAAAATATCTGCACAGCTTGCTAGATCCTTCTTCCCCGAGCTAGGACACAACACTAGGAATTCTCTAGTCACTTGCACTCATCTCGACAAGATTCACACAATATGCATAGAGCACTTACAATCCTTCAATCACATAGATCTATCACTTAGCCAACTACCTTACATCACATAGATGCCCCTCCTTACATTTCCTAGACATCTATTTATACTTTACAAAATAGGCCTAACACATGGGTAAACCCATGGGCCGACATCCCATACCCGTTACATAATCCCAAATCCAAAAAAGTACCCAAAAAAGGGGTCGATATCCCGTGATCTCTGATTCATCTTGCGCTCCTCCTTCGATAGGATTTCGAAGTCCCAAAATAGGTCAATTTGACCAAGGATCTCCCAAAACTTGGTCAAGGGCCAAAAATTATATTCATCATACTTTGCTACTGTTTAACCCCACTAGTATTGATGAAGTTTTTGTGAAATCCACTCACCTTGAGAATAGGGTAAATCATGTTCAAGAAGATCCCACAAAGAAACCTTCCAATATCCTACATAAGTAGTTTAAGAAGTTTAAGAGTAAGGACAAAAAGATCGCCACTGTAAAGAGAGAAGAAGGAAAACCATCTTTCACTCATTGAAAAGAAAAGTGGTCATGATGATGAACACTGTTGGAAACTACATTCAGAGAAGTGACCGAAGCAGTTCAATGGAAAGGGGAAGACAAATACCGTTTCTACAGTGCAACAAGATCTTGGTTTCGATTCAGGAGACGAAGGAAAGATCACAATGGTTGGATTACAAGGTAAATATTCCCTTCATGCTAGTGCAAATTCCAATAATGAATCTCATGATGATGAAAGAAAGATGAATGAATTATTTCATATAAGATTTGTATCTAAGCACAGTAAGATAGATAAATTATTTGATCCGGGTTCCCAAGTAAACTTGATATCTGAAGCACTTTTCAAAAAGATGGGTCTTGAAACTAAACCACATCCAAAGCCTTATCCTCTTGGTTGAGTATGTGATAAAGAAAAACTTAATGTCATTAAGCAATGTAGGGTCAAATTTTCTATTGCTTCAAAGTTGATTGATGAAGTGGATTTGGATGTTGTATCACTTGATATATGTGGAATAGTGTTGGAGAGTCCTTATCTTTATGATAGAAAAACAATATTCTTTCGTCATGAGAACAAATATCAGCTTACTAAGGGGGGAGTGGAATATATCCTTAGAGCCCACAACATGAGGGTAAACACAACACTTGTTAGTGCAGGACAAATGAAGAGACTCATAAACACTAATACGAGATATTTACTCATGGTCGTAAGGGAGAAAGATGTTAGAACATCCAACACTTTCCAAGGATGCGATCCTCCTCATAAGAAATAATTAATTGATATTGTTTCTAAGTATGATGATATTTTCCAGGAACCAGGTGGATTACCTCCTAAGAGGTAAATCCAACATGAAATACATATTCAACATGATTCTCCTCTCACTAATGTGGGCATGTAAAAGATGTCAGTTGTAGAGATGACAGAGATCAAGAAGCAGGTACAAGGCTTATTGTATCAATGGGTCATTAGGCCCAACTCATCTCCTTGTGGTTCTCCGATCGTGATGGTGCCAAAGAAAGATGGCACATGGAAAATGTGTGTCGATTATTGGGCCTTAAATAAAATCATAGTGAAAAATCGATACCCTCTTCCTCATATAGATGATTTACTTGATCAGTTAAAGAATTCTGTTTATTTCACTAAGTTGGATTTGCGCAGTGGATACCATCATATCAGGGTTGCA
>JASDQU010946363.1:0-11092 GCA_032191745.1 Picea mariana | reverse complement strand
ATGTCTCTTGATTATTGAGCTTTTCCTTCTTTATGGTGCAATTTAATTTATGCTCATTTAATACAATTCTTTATAAGTCACTTCGATGAAAAGACCCCGGATCACCAAAATGAGAAAAGCAACATATTCTATATTCATTCATAACATACATTTTTTACAATAAAATATACATATAAGAGCCAATGACATCCAAAAACCTAATCCAATGACCTAGATTAGTCAACAACCTTAATTCCTTAACCAAAAATATAAAACCATCGACGAAAAACCATGTGCTGAAAACCTGCCCATAAATGGACACGAAAACCCAGGACCACCCAAAAATGGAGACGAAAAGTGAGGAATATTTTTTCCAAGGAAGCTTCCCCTGAACCCTCACGCAAGGGGGCTCTGCCCCCCTATAACCCCGTGAGGGGGCCTAACATCCCCTCCCTTATATAGTCATGTAAAGAATATAACACATATCTAGCAAGAATGGAAAGGAAAGTTTGACCAGACTAGGGGACATGTAGATATGTCCACCAAGGCTATAGACGCTCACTGACAACAAATAAAGGTATGTGACACCGTGGTGACTCCATCGAGGCTATGAATTCTCATGGAAAGTGGAGCAACACCTGTGAGATATCTGTATATGCACATGGTGAAAAAAATTTAATTATCCCAAACCTGTATCACCCCCTTGACGAAGATACCAACTAGGATCATTGACGTAGTTTAAGGAAATAAATATTATCATTACTCATCTTCTACTTACAACAAGAAAGTTCCACTATCCGATATGTAAGCATCGCCAATGAGACCACCACGATGGAATCTTTCAGGTAACTACTACATATTATTTTTGGATTTTCTGATCTTAAAAGTAATTTATGACCCTCTACATTTTATGCTGATCAATTAGGAAAGATTAGTAGAGATTATGGCTTCTCCCAATGTATCAATATTTGTTGTGCACACAACAACCTCCTAATTTCCTTATCTTAGTGTCTCTCTAAGACAAGAAATTGGGCCCCCTCCAGTTCTTCCTACTAGGACCCCCCCACTCTATCTCTCTCTCTCTCTCTTGTGTAAATGACTAATCCCAAAATTTCCTCTCTCTCTACCCACCTTACTGCTTCCAATTCATCCTCATATCACCTCAACTTGTTGATCCACAATTTTGTTGGCATGTTTACAAGCAGGTGTGCTTGTCATTGATGGCAAGATTAGAGTATGTAGTGATGGAAAAACAGGGACAACGTAAGCTCAGGAGAATTAGCACAGAGTCACACACAGTGCGTAGGTGTGCACTAGGGACGAGGTTAACTCATTGCCAAATCTCATGAGAGATAACGTACTTAGGATCTTAGACGGATCAAAATTCGAGGCCTTTGACACTTAGAAATTATTCCAAGTTAGGAGGATGTGTAAGCCTGGGAAGAGAAGCGACAATGATCTTTGGCTCCCATTGAGAATTCCTGATGAATGTCATATCTGAGCCTGAGGTCTGACCAGCGTTGGATCCAGGAGAACCTGCACGTTCTTTAAACAGAAAGGTGAAGTGGGGTTACGAAATCCCAAAGGTAGGAGGACAGTTTCAGATACCGAGAGTTGGAAGAGTCGAGACTCTTCATCATCAAGAGTCCTGGAATCGCGAAATGCAAAACACCGAAATCCCGAAAGCAGGAGGACAGTTTCGGATACTGGGAGTTGGAATATTTGAGACTCTTCATCATCAGGAGTCTCAGAATCTCGAAATGTGAAACCCCAAAAACCTGAAACAGGCACATCGACCAGAGTTTTAGATACTGGGAGTTGGAGGACTCAAGAGTTGAGACTCTTCGTCACAGGAGTCCCAAAGTCGCGAAATGTGAAATGCTGAAACACCTTTTTGTGTAGATTTCGGATACCGGGAGATGGAGTGTCAAAACACTTCATCACAAGGAATGCTGGAATGCCGAAATGCCTAAATGCGAAAAACACCTTTTGGTGTTGGTTTCAGATACCGAGAGTTGGAGTGTTGAAACACTTTACAACAGGAATGCCAAAATGACGAAACGCTGAAATACATTTTCGAATAAGGCTATTGTCACCGCCGGTGGTCACATCGTCGAAGAGATGTAGAGAATAGCTTGAAGAAACAAGATCCATTTAGATTTTGGGACATGGAGAGTCAAGACGACTCATCACAAAATCCCCGAAACGCGAAATGTGAAATACATGTTCAGAATTGGCCCTTGGTCATAACCCATGGTCACATCAATGAAGGCTCAAGGGAGGAGGTAGCATGGAGCTAATATCCATTTTGGAGATCACGAATTGGAGAGTCAATATGCCTCACCACAGGGATGTCAAAAAGTCGAATGTTGAAATGCCGAAACGCCGAAAGGCCGAATTGTGAAATGGAAAAATAAGCGCGAGACCCATCATTTATGATCCAATGGTGCAAGTTATTCAGGAATATGATCGAAGGGATACTGTTTCTCTTCACAGTTAATCGATCAGTGACGATTCAGTTGTTGAAGCGGTCTTTGGAGGTTCATAGTGTAACTGCTAGAAACCACTGATGGTTTCTTCCAGAGGACTCGAAGAGACTTCTGTGTGATTGCCAGAGGAGATGAAGAGTCTCAAAGAATCTTCCAGTGGAATGAAGACTGTTCGTAGAGGCAATTGACAGATGGATGAGCGTTGAAGCCTATAACTGCAATAGAAAGGATGAGCTTGACTATGATAGAGAAGATGAAGATTCTCGACTGCTGGAGAGGCAATGGAATCTCGACATAACACCTAGTGATGATGTATGCATGTATCTAACTACCAGAGAAGCTGAAGAGTTGCAATGATGATCAGGCAGAGCACTCGACATGGAGAGAGCATGTAGAAGCATGGCAAGATAACATGCAAAAGGTGCACAAAGACTATAAGTATGCATAACAAAGAAGAGATGGTTGTTTTTTTTTTTGAGAGGGATTCAAGAGTGTAGAAGGAGGAGTGTGCAGTAGCTAAAATACAAAGAAGAGGAATGGTGCATTGAATGGACATGGCGCATAGAGCATAAATAACAGAAGCATGGAAAGCACAAGGCTATATGCAACAAGACAATGAGATAGTAAAGGAAGGCTGAGGTGCTCTTGTAGAGAAAAACAAAAGATCAGAAAGCGCAAGAAGATGCAGACAGAGAGACAGTGATATAGGAGAGTAGAGTAGCATAGAAGAATAGTGATAAGTCTGGTAAGCCAATGATAAATATTGTATCACTGTGATAAATTTATATATAGCAAAGATTTATATTTATAGGTGGCAGGGAGGTGCTAGGGAGGACTGTTGTCCTCAGAGGTTCAAGTGGTTGGTTGAACACAGGGAGTTGTAGCTTCCATCTGGTTGCAGCCAGAGAAACCAGGGTGGTAGGGTGGTGCAAGGGAGAACTGTTGTTCTCAGTTATATAGGTTGGTTCTTGTGTGACTGGAAGTTGGTGCTTCCATCCAGTTGGTGCTGGAACACTTAGAGAGTTGGTGCTTCCTTCTAGTGGGTGCTAGAGAAATTAGGGAGTTGGTGCTTCCTTCTAGTAGGTGCTAGAGAAAACAAAGAGTTGGTGCTCTAAAAAATTTGCATCTTGCAAAGTAGAGGTTGTAGCCTCATTATGAGTTGGTGCTCATAAATATGATACTGTACAGAATGTAAAGATTACTTATCATATAAATAAGAAGAGGTTTTTACCCTTTATGGGTTTCCTCAGGAAATATCTTTCTCTGTATATTTCATATGTGTGAATGATGCTAAATTTTCTGTTGCTTACTTCCTTGCATTATTTTGATTGTCATTCAGTGCTCTGCAAAGAGTTTAAAATAAGCATAATTGTTTAATCTTGGTAATAACTAATTCACCCCCCCCCAACATCTTTCAAAGAGATGTGTCGATCATCAGATCATCCGAAGTAAATCTCAGTCCTCATATCATCTGAAGAAGATCTCAAGCATTAGATCGTCTGAAGTGAATCTGGGTCGTCTGATCCAGAGCGTAAGTTTGAGATTTGAGATTTCAGAAGTCTGGAGACCCGATGGAGATCTTGATTGTTGATCAAGAAAGGGGACACAAAACTGTTGATCTGGTTGAAAGGTCAAATTCCTGAAGTGGAGGAAGAGCCGTCGATTGAGAAGGATAGGTGTCTGTGGTTCACCGACTCCGAAAGATTGGCGTACGGAAAAAAGAAGAGTTTGAGAATTGAAAGTCCCAAAGGTCAGACTCATGGAGGAGATCCTGATCGTAGATTTAGGGAGATAGGTGTCAATAGATCTTCCACTTTGAAATATTATCATATGGGAAAAGCGAGATTTGAGAGTTGAAACTCCTGAAGACCGGAAGGAGAGAATCAATCACAGCCATTGATTTAGGAAGGACATATCTGAATCGTCAGTTCAGGAACACCATCAAGATCGTAAGATCAACGGTCCTGTTACATTGCAAGGATTAAAGGTGCATGAATTTAAAAATCTGTGGACGCTTTCATGAATGCATGGTCACATGAGATCATCACCCAAGGTCATATCAATAATGGAGCTAGTGCTCGCTAGGTGTTAGTTCGGAGTTTGGGAGTTCGGAAGTCAAGAGAGTCAGGGTTGGCTCACATCCATATACCCGATGCGTGAAGTCCCAAAGTGCTTGGCCCCAAGTCACATCCAATGGTAACATGGAGAGATAATAGAGGAAGGAGATAGCGTCACCAAGCTCCACTTCAGAGATTGGGAGTTGGGAGAATCGAGATGTCTCATGCTAAGACTCTCGAAGTCGCAAGGCACAAAACACCTTTTTTTATAGGTGTATGGTCATCGCTATTGGTCACGTGAAGGAAGGGGCTTAGAAGCTAAAGAATCCAAAATGATTGACTGTAACTTCCAGAGAATATAAAGAGTTGTGACTACCAGAGAAGCCAAAAAATATTAGGATAACAACCACTGATGATGAACAAATTTAGCGTAATCGTCATAGAAGATGAAGAGTTGCTATGATGATCTAGCAGAGGACTGAGAGTGAGAAAGACATGCATAACATAGAAGAAATGGATTTTTTTAGAGTGTTATGCATGTCAGTAGAAGCGGACAGAGTACATGACCTGAAGTGGATATCAGAGGCGGAGTTTAGAGCATGCAGAGATAACACATAGTATAAATGCAGAAGAGAAACTGAACAAAGATCATTATTCAAAGTGCGCAACAGGAGAGAGGGAAGAGTATAGAAGCAGGACAAAGCATAGAAGATGGAAGTGGCTAAGGAGGCATGGAGCTATAACAGACCATATCAAATATAGAGCAAGTAAGTAAAGTTTGTAAGTTTCAATCAGGGTGGTAGGGTGGAGCTAGGGAGGATTGTAGTCCTCTAAATTCTAGTTGGTGCTAGAAGATATTATGGGAGTTGTTTCTTCCATCTAGCGGGTGCTAGAGAAACCAGGGAGTTGGTGCTTCCATCTAGTTGGTGCTAGAGAAATGTGATATTTGGTGCTCTTTGCAAGTTGTAGCTTGCTATTAGAGGTTGTAGCCTCATATTTGAGTTGGAGCTCAAAGAATGTGATGTACATGAAAGTTGGAGCTTGATTGACATCCTAAGAAGAAGAGGTTTTCAGCCTTTATGGGTTTCCTCATGAAATCTGTGTCTCTGTGTATTTTGTGTGATTGACCAAATATTTTATATCTATGCATGTTAAGTTATCAACAACACATTAAATAATAATCTAGAAATAATCATAAAATAATGCGAAAAGTTTCAATCTTATTTACATAACTGATTCACGCCCCCCCTCTCAGTTATATTTTCAACAATTGGTATCAGATCCGGTGCCTTTGATCAAAGGTAGATCCATAATCTTGAACATGACTAGTCATGATGGAAGTTCAACTAATAGACCCCCTCTATTTGATGGAAAAAACTTTGCCTTCTGGAAAATAAGGATGAAAACACATTTAATGTCTTTGGGTGCTGATGTTTGGGATGTCGTCGAAGCTGGATATGTGAAACCTATAGTCTTGGCCTCAAAATATGATAAGATGGAGTTTATATTTAATGAAAAAGCAATGAATTCCATCCTCTATGGACTTGCATAAGCCGTGTTTGTCAAAGTCATGCACTATGATTCAACAAAATTTATGTGGGACAAGATGATAAGTAGTTATGAAGGTAATGAAAAGGTGAAAGAGGAAAAAATGTAGACTCACAGACTGGAATTTGAGCAGTTAAAGATGGATGAAGAAGAAACTATCAATAAGTACTTCTTACGTGTAGAAGAACTTGTCAACACTATGAAAGGTCTAGGTGAAAATATAGATGAACCTTTTCTAGTCAATAAAATATTAAGATATCTTCTTGATAGATTTAACTCAAAGGTATCTGCTATAGAGGAAATAAATGACCTCAAAAAGTTGACACTAGATAAAATTCTTAGAACCCTAACTGCTTATGAAATGAGAATCAACAAAAGTAAATTCACTACAAGAGAGGCATCCTTTAAAGCAAAGAAAAACACAAACTTTGATATATATGATATTGAAGAAAATTTTGTGAGAAGACTGACGAAAGGAACAAGAAAATACAAAGGTAAACTGCCCTTCAAATGTTTCAACTGTGGTAAGTGTTGCGCCTCTTTTGTCACCTAAATGAGAAAAATAGAGGTGCTTACAAGCCTAGTTGGGTTAGCAAGGCAAGACAACAGTAAAGGAAAGGGTTAGAAGAACAAAGCATAAAAATCTAAGCTAAGAATTAAACTAAGAATGATAAATTTTTTTTAGCTAGAGTGCATAAGGACATAAGAACAATAAACAAACAGGACTCATGTCACCAATGGAAAGGATTGTATTAATGAAAAGAAAGCACCAAAGAGAAAGGGAGACTTTGGGTCCCTTCTTCCTCCAAGGGAGGGCTCTTGGACCCCCAAATTTTGAGCTCTTCTTACAAAATGAGGAACTAGAATGAAATGGTGAAGATAATCCAAAGCACATTCACTCAAGAGGTGATATGAATGGCTAAGTGCAATGGTGCTAGCATACTCTTGACAAGGAAAGAGGGTCCTCCAAGAGAATATCAACAACATAACAATACAAATGAATTCCTTCAAAATGTAGTGCACCCATGGATTCCTTTTATATCATAACTTTGAGTCATTATTCAACCAACTTTTAGTGTGAACAAGAGGCCATTTAGGGCACCTTTAGGTCTTTGAAAAACCACCCAGCCGGATTCAACCGAGATTTGGATGTCAAATTGACTTGGAAGCTGAACCAAAAGTGGGTGGGAGGCTGAGCAACATCATAAATGCATCGTTTTGGGTTGTGCATGACTTTTTGCATCCACAGTCATGCAACGGGTGCATGTGCACATTTTCGGTGTTTTCAACTGGTGCATGTGTGCGTGATGCCTATATATCCTTAGCGCATGTTGATTTTATAACTGGTTGTATAGTTTGAACCTTTTGGAAATGCTTTTTTGGTCATTTTTGGTCCATGGGTGAACTAATAGCTGTTTGAAGATGCTGGATTCTTGTAACCATTTGCGGACGAAATTTCACTGATATCACTAAGATTGGTCATTTTGCATCTAAGTGTCCTCACAAATGAAAGGATCCAACATATGATGATGAAGAGAAGCATAAGCACAAGAAGGTCTATAAAGGGAATAATTTTAGGAAGAAAATCCTTTGTGTAAACAATGATGAAAATTCTTCAGATGATGAAAAAAATGACTCTTCTATTGAAGATAAAATAAATGATATCATGCTAATAGCCTTAGAATATCTAAACATTGAAGATAAATGAAGTGAGTTCACTAATTGTGAAGCAGTAGTAGATCTTGAGGAGAACTTGTCAATGCCATGGAAGAGATTGATAGACTTAGAGAAAAGAAAAGAAAACAAAAACAACTACTGCTCAAGTATGAGAAAACATGCAATGAACCATCTGAAGAAATTTCTCTGTTGAAGGTTAAGTTAGAAGAAGCTAAGAATATTGAATACATCCTCAAACAACAATTGAAGGAAGCTGAAACAAGAGGTGAAAAATTGGAAGCTGAAGTAGTGACTATCAGAAAAGATCTAGAGAAATTTTAGGCCTTATATCATCAAAAATTGACAAGTATTAAAACCTTAGAAGGATTAGCCTCCATTCTGAATCAACAAAGGAATTCAAATTTGAAAATTGGTTTGGGATATGAAGAGGGATCAAGTGGTGGTCAGTCAAGCAACAAATAATCCATCAAGTTTGTCAAATATACAACCATTGACAACAACAAACCCGCAGAAACAAAGGAAGAGAATCAACCTCCAAGGAGGAGTGAAGGAAAAGATACCAAAACTAAATCTGTAGAACAAAGAAATAATACATCCTTTGCTCAAGGTAGTCATCAACATGGAATAAATCGACATGCTCAAAGAAGACAACCATTTTCCAGGTACAAAGATATTTTCTATGGATATTGTTTTTACTACTCTAACTTTGGCCACAAAGCTGTAAATTGTTCTTTAAGACTTAGACATGAGAAATCAAGACAACCAAGGAATAAATATCTTCCAAAAAAAAGAATGGCAACCAAGTAAAAACCAACCATAGACTGCAAATCATGTGATGGCCGGGAAAAAGACGCAGATTAAACATAATAATCTTTATGATCCCTTATTCAATGAACTAGAATGTTACATTTTCCATAATTATGGACATAAAGCTGCAGACTGTTGCTTAAAGAACTATAAGCCAGATTCAAATCACAGAGCTGAAGACGTCAAGGTATGGAAGAAGAATGAAGATAATAAGTGTGGATTAGTGTTGTCAGCCCAAAGACAAAAGGACCCCTAGTATATTGACAACAGATGCTCCAGTCATATGACAGGTGAAAAAAATAAGTTCTTATCACTTAAAGAAAATAAATCAGGGAGTGTGAACTTTGGAAATGATGCTCCAGGAAATATTAGAGGTAAAGGTCTAGTAAGCTTAAGTATCGGAAGAAGAAAAGCTCAAGATGTATTATTTGTTGATGGTTTAAAGCATAATATTCTTAGTGTCAGTCAGATATGTGACAGAGGATGTGTTGGAAAATGTTTAACAAGTAGTGTATGCTTGTCATTGATGAAAAGTACAACAATGAAGATGGTTGGATCAGAGTGTGCATGTGAAGACTTTGCATAGGTGCAGAAGTCCAAGAATCCCTTGGGGATTTGAAATTGAAATCTTAGGAGGAACAACGTCGAGGAGAACGAGCGCAGCAAAGCTCAAGATACAGGAGTTTGCAGAGGAGAAGGAAGACAAAGGTCGAGGCCATTGATAACTTGTAATTCTCCCAAGGTTGGGAGGAAAGTGTGCAAAGCTTAGGAGGGAGCATAGCCGCCGTCAAATTGGCTGAAGAAGAAGATCTGGACTGTTGGTTTCTACGTCCAGGAGGAGCTCAGGAGAAGCCTATAAAAGGGAGAGATCGAGAGCAGTTGGATCTCATTCAGCAATCCCGTCAGCCGTCAGATTGGACAGGAGCTGCACGAGGTTTACCATCGGGAAAAGCCAAGGTGAAATCCTGAAAGGAGGGTTGACTCATCGAGGTTTCACATATTGAGAATCCCGTGAGCCAATGCATTGTGGAATTGAAAACCTTGAAACCCCGACGAGTGGTAAGACAACGGTCACAGGGATAATGGTCATATGGGCCAGGAGCCTAGCCAGGAGAGCTAGTGCGTAAAGAGCACGTCGGGATTCGAGGGATCGGGAATCCTGAGGACATACATGTTTCGACATTGGAAATTTCAAAACCCTGATGAGGAGGTTTGGCTACGATCATATAGGGGGAGGTCACGTGGATCACGAGCTTAGCCAAAGGGATAATTGAAGTTAGAGGCGTCAGATCTGAGCATAGGGTCCGACCACCGTTGGATCGAGGAAAACCTGCACGATCTTTAAAAAGTGCAAGGAGTAGAGGGCTCACAAATCTCGGAAGCAGGAGGACTATCCATCTCAAGGGGTTATGTGGATCGTTGACCCAACTCACGTCAGCAGACCACGTCAGCTAGGAACACGTGGCAAAACCAGTTAATGACAAGTGTTAGACTGATTCAACATTTCAGGCACATGTAAGTCATGAATCAGAGTGACACAAGGCAGTATTCAACACGTGTCAATCCACGTGTGATGTCAGTAGATGGACACCACGTCGGAGTTTTGAGGATCGCATTTTGGAAATGTCAAAGAAACATTGCAACAGGAATTCTGATTTCTTGATATGCAAAATCACGACTCAAATCGTAGCCGTTGAATCAATATCAAATTTGGATCGTTAATTCCAGTCAATGGAGAGGCATTGGGGATCGAGAGTTAGACATGTCAAAGAAAATTGACATCAGGAATCCCGATATTGCGATAGGTGAAATCGCGATATAATCTGAACCATCAGATCAAGTGTTGATCGGAGGGCTACTGATGCACGACACAGTGAAACTACCAGAAACCATTGATGGCATCTGCTAGAGAATTCAAAGAAACCCCTGTGTGATCGCCAGAGGAGATGAAGAGTCTCCAAGCTTCGTCCAAGTGAAGGAAGACTATTTTTAGAAGGGATTGACAGATGGATGAGCGTGGAAGCCTGTAACTAAAACAAAGAAGGTGAGCTTGACTGTCACAGAGAAGACGAAGAGTCCCAACTGCCAGAGAGGCTGAGGAATCTCAACATAACATCCAGTGATGCTGAACGCATGGGAAAATAGCCAGAGAAGTTGAAGAGTTACGATGATGATCACGTAGAGCACTCGAGAGGTGGAGGAGATTGGAACGATATGAGCATGCATAGGAATGAAAAATATTGCATGCACAAGATGCACAGAAGCTATATATACATAGTACATAGAAGAGATGAGGTTGCTGTTGTTGTTGGAGTATGCTATGGTTGCTGTTATTGAAGGTGATTCATGTGTGAAGAAGGAGGGGAGTGCAGCAGCTGAATTGAATAGAAGAGGAACTGTGCAGTGAATGGACATGGCGCACAGAGCATAAAATGCAGAAGAACAGACAACACAAGTGATGTGTGTAAAAAGGCGATGAGGCAGACAGAGCAACGAAATGCAGCAGAACAATGATGAGTCTGGTAAGCCATTGTT
>JASDQU010946362.1:12279-33056 GCA_032191745.1 Picea mariana | reverse complement strand
TTGTTCCCTATTTGATCTCAACTCTAGAGGTGTAGTTGGTGTCAACTTCTCCACCAATTCTTTGATCTCTTGTTTGTACCTGTATATCGTATGCACTATTCTTTTTATCTTTTCTTCTATGGTAAGCTCTCCTACTAGTGTGTTGTCTAGGATCATTTGGAAGACTTCCTCTAGTCTTTTCTCTAGTTTCTCTAGGCCTTTTTTTTCCTTCTCACGTTCGATCTTCACCTCCTTAAGGATTATCTCTAGTATATCCTTCTTTTCCTTGGATGACTCCAATTTTTTTGCATTTGTCCTGGCTCTCGATTGAACTTCTTATGCAACACTCATCTACAACTTATATAATTCTTTTATTGGTATCCTAACCAATACCAATTCCATATGTTCTACATGCTTGATCTGTTTTTGTGCCATGTCTTCATCCACTTGCACCATGTCCTTAGTAATGCTAATTTTTTCAGATGCCAATGTCTTTATTTGCATTGTATGCTCCTCACTTTGCGTTGGCATGTCCTGTTCTTGCAGTGTTTTCTATTGTTGCTATGTTTGTCCTTTTTGTTGTTCCTTAGTAAGTTGAATCTACTCCAAAACCTTCTTAACATATATTAGCTATCACATTTCTCTCTTTCTATTTGTGGATCTTCATATGCTTCGATGGTACAATCTTGTACTCATTTTGTGACTAAGTCTACATCATCTTATGTTATTGTAAACTGGAGGACATCCTTATGCACCCTCATTTTCTTGTACACTCCACTTGATTGTAAAATAGTTATCTTGGGTGGCCTTGACTATGTTTCCTCTGTTGTGATTGGGGTATCTATATCCGATATATCCCCTACTTCTTTTCCCTCCTATGCAGGGAAATTATCTTCCCTATGTGTCTCTCCATTGGTGGAATTTGTGTGGTCCTTATGTTGTGTGACAAGCTTGGGGATAGCCTTTTTCTTCCTAAGTGTTCTTATTGCTGCACTTCCCCCTATCTTCTTCGTGCACCCTGCTAGTCTTTTATTCATTTCTAGGGTACTCTTTATGACCTTGGAGCTTTGGATCTACTGCCACCTGTCCTACCTCAGATCAATCACTCGCTATACTTAGGGCCTCTAAGCTTCAGAGGTTTTTGATACACCACACCTTGAATCTCTTGGAGTGTCTATCCTCTGGTCCATGCCTTTTTTGCTTCCACGTATACCCTACATCCATGGTTATGATGTGCTCCAATATCGGAGCTTCAGGAAACTTGCAACACTTAGCACCTGCTTCTTTCCGAATGGTCAGTTATCCTAACCTCCTTAATCCACTGACACGTTACTTTGCTAATGGATGGTCCTGATTCCAATTTGGGCCTCGGGACTTCGACAGTCCCCACTCCTTTGCACTTCAAAATCCCAAATGCGTGAAGTCCGACGGACTTCCACAGTTATCGCTCATGCAAATTCTCTCGATCTAAGGACTGTTGTTTCCTACACCTAGATCCAACAGTGGGAACCTGGTTCCCTCTATGTGCACTCTACCTCCAACTAGATTCCTGACCGATGGTCTAGATCATTCCACGACACCTATCCAATGGTGCTTGTAGATCTTCCTCCTCACCATTATGCACTCCTCCCAAACTTGGGATAATTTAAAAATGATCAAAGGTTGTGGCCTTTGAACCTCCTACTGCAATCCCAACCACTTGGTCACTATGCTTGAGTTCTTAGAAACGTTTTCTCTCCTGAGCTTGTCTACTTCAAGGTGATTCGAACCTTGAGTGCCTCCTCTGAACAACTTAACCTGTTTATACTTATAAAAAGTTCTAAGTCTCCTCCCCTATGCACTTGAACCCACTATCTCTTCTGAGCTTTGTTCCTTCGAGGGTTTATAGACCTTGGGTGCAGTTCCTCTACGGTTCCTCCGAACACTTGGAAACTTTAAACTTAGGAAAATATTTCTAAGTTCCTCTTGTGCACTCTTTGCACTTGTTCACCTGGAGACTCTAAAGGTCTCTAAGAACCTTTCACGCACTCCTTGCGCTTCACCAGCTCACCCCTCAACACTTAACTTAGTGTTGGCCCTATGCACATATTGCACAAGACTTCTTCAATCTTCGCTCTCCTTCAAGCAACTGTGCACTCCTTGCATTCTTTTTGAAAAAATTCCCCTCTATCTCTCCTCAACTTTAGAGTCCCATTAGTGACTCTCAGTCTGCGCACTCTTTGTGGGCACTGTGCACTCCTTGCACCAAAGCTCTGAAAAATTTAAAGTTATTTCCCCTGAGCTTTAGAGTCGAACTGGAATCAAGCTTCACACTCCTTGTGGGAACTGTGCACTCATTTCATTGAATCTTTCGAGAAGAGAAACAATTGAAGCTTATAGAAACCTCCCAGGTTTCCACCCATAGCCATGAAAACATAGGCATGCATACAAACACATAAAATGGAGAAAACATAAAGAAAACATCATAGGTACTTGAATGAACTCAGAAAATGAGAACACCATACAAAAACCAGATAAGTATAGACAGGAACCTCATAAACATGAAAAAATTCTTTTGTATTATCTTTGAATGTTTGTATAGATGTTTACAAAGACTGGACTACAACATAGTTTCAGTGCTTCCTCTCCTCTCTTGAGCTCTCCTCTACAACTCTCTCCTCCTACTATCAACTATCCCTTTCTTCTTTTCTCTCTAATGAATTTTGATACCTTGATCTTTTTCAAAAGAGGGGCTCATCGAGCCTTCCTCACCTACCTACTCTCATTAATTACATTGAATTACATTCAATGAACATCTAGTTTGAATTGAATCTAGATCCCATCAACCTGTCAGCCATTAAAGGCGACCTTATCTCCATCCTATACAAAGGAATCTATTTGGCTCTTCCATCCTTACAAAATTTAATTGCATTTACTTTTATATTTGAAATTTAAAAATGAGGGGAAAATGAGAGGGTTGGCACCTCTCCCCTCCTTGAATGGGTGTGGATATGCTAGATAGTTGGCGCACTGGTGAGGTGGAGAGATGCTCTAGCATCACTCTCCTAATCATTCTAATACAAAGCACATTGATGTTCAATATCACTTTGTTAGAGTCATCATTGTTTCTAGTGAAGGTGGACACTTTGAAAAATATAGTAGATTCATTAACAAATTATGTAAGTATCGAGAATTTCTCTTGGTGTACAAGAACAATGGGAATTGATGCTTTGAGTTGTTGATCTAATCCTTGGGCCCCCTCTACACAATGAAAACAACAAGTGGTATAATGTTGGGTATTTGTTATAGTCTTTGAATCATTAGCTCCATGATTAACTCCATGCACTAGATGTGTTATATTTGTTTGGGTAGTTTTTGTCCAACAACATTTCAACCCATGGTAATATAATTTTGGTTTAGGAATCTAATCTAGTTGATGGATTAGGGTTTTGAATGTTCAAAAATCATATATATTACATTGAAAAGGATAAATTTAATACAATGAATGTTAAAGTTGTAGCTCTAATTATTTGTTGCTTTTCCAAATGTTGTACCACACCAACCTCCCATTTATTTAAATCCCATTTATTTATTTTTTAAATAAAGGGAGGCAATTTTAATTTTGATTTTAGTGTTTAAATTATAGTTATGAGTTCTCTATTGTGCTTTTTTTTAAGGGGGGGTTATTTTATACTTATTTTTATATTTTAATTTTATGTTTTGATTTTTATCTAGAATTTACTAAAAGTTGGATGACTTGTGTTTTAATTAGAATAAATAATATTTCAATGTTTTCATTTTGTTAATAAATTTGATTATTTGCATTTGGTTTACGATCTATGTTTGGAATATTACTAATTAGCCTTTAGAAATGCCTGCATCGATTAATCTTTGAACGAAATTAGTGGAAACTTGAAATTTACCTTAAATATGGATATCCAAAAATCCATAATTCTTTCTTTCAAGAGCTCTTCAATCTTTCAGATCCCAAATTTCGAGATCATGAATTTCCTAAGGCTCACATAATCAAATTTTTCTTTACTAAATCAATGAATCAATTATATTTGCATCTCCTAATCAATGGCTATTATTGTTTGCCTTTATCTACATCCAAGTTTCTATTTTTCTTTGCACTTTAATAAATCTCGTATATCCAAAATTCAGACATCTGGGTTTTTCAATAAATCCTGCATCCCATTTTTACACCTTTAAAGAATCCAATTAAAATTTGCCATGTCTTCACGTGAAATATCCTTATTTTGACTATGAGATTTACCTGCCATTTAATCTGATGTGGAATTCATTTTGGTCTATGAATGGGCAGTTTGTGTGTCATCAGACGTTTGCTCTATGAATTCATTGTTAAAGACAACTCAATGTTGAAGACACATGATCCATAGGACAAGGAGTTCGATGACGAAAAAACACTAATGTGTCTTTAATTTCAGATACAAATCCCAACACTGGGCATAACGATTTTCTGGCCTGGGATAAAATTCATGACATGTTCGAGATGGTAATTTTTCTTATGAAGACAAAGAAGATGCATATATACTTATGGAAATCAGGAAGTCAAATATTCACAAAGTAGCTGTGAGAGCGGCCATTTCACCATATTCACCCATGTTGATGTTAATACTTGCACAATTGTTAATGAGTCCCATCATGTAGTACGGTCATTAAGGCCTGATGGTTTAGTAGATATGTTTAATTCAATGTCAAATAGGCTATGGCCTTATTTTCCTTGAAGTCTGGGCATTTACACTCTGTTGAATACTAAGCATGCATTAGCATGCATTGAAAGACGAAAATTAAATGGAGAGCATGTGGTTCTATAAAGGGGTCTCATACACCAATTTGGTGTGGCTTAGCCATGATCTTAAAAATAGATTATTATTATTATTATTATTATTCAATTAATTTTAAAAGACATGATCTAAAATATGTGATTAAGGAAGATTACATATTGACCAAATATATTAATTCATATTATTATTTGAGGTTCCCATTTGACATTATATTTCAAGGTGATGATACCTTTACAGATGCCAGGAAAATATTTGAGAATGTTCAACATACCCAAGAAAGCGAGAAATTTTTCTCCCTTCATAATGAAATATGGAAGACATTTTTTTTTTAAGAAAATAAAAAAAGAACCAACGGGGAAGAAAACTTGTCAAATAGAAGATAAAGAAAAATGAATCTGCTCAGAATAAGTAGAATTCTAAACAAAATAAAAAAAAATCAACACAAGGAACAGATGATGTGGGACAAATCAAGGACATCCAAGCTAAAGATACACAAGATAAGAATCAGTAATGACATTGTTTTGATAATGGAGGAGCTCCATAAACCAAAACTTCAGTGTCTCTTATTGTAGTGATGACAAAAGGTAATCCAAAATAGACTATGTATAACAAAGTTTCCCAAATTAATTCTTCTAAAATATATCCTTTCACAGTGTGACCAATCACAACTCTCATAGGGGAGTCAATGTCTACATCAATTGATGTTTATCAATATGAGCATGTATAAGAGACTATAGTGCATTTGGGATATTACTTCTCAGTAGTATGAAAAAAGGAATAGTAAGATGTAGACCAAGGAAAATAAAAGCAGGTTTACTTGAAGAGGATTCTCCTAAACGGTCGCTAGTCTGGAGTACTACAGGTCATTGACCAGAGAACATGGATCGGGAAAAAAATTCAACATTAGGAGCATTTTCTAATGCCAACACCTATATAGTAAATGAGATGGTTACCGAATTAAAAAAACAGAAGGAAAAAGTACCTTCGCTTGAGAAAAAATTAAAAATTCACAATTCACAATTATGTAATAGCACAGGATCAACAACAGTACGTCAATCAATTAAAGGAGAAATAGAGTGTACAACAAGGAATTGTGGAAAATCAACACACGAAGGAATTAGAAATACAAAACCAATAACATTTAAAGGAAGTGGTTGTTGTTAAAAACAATAAAAAAAAGGGAGGGTTGAGGAGATTTATGATCAACATCAAGAACAAAAGTCAGTTAATTAGAAGGACAAATTTAAAATATTAAAATTGAATAAGATGCTTCTGAGTTTTTCGGAACATAAGTATTTTCAATAAATACCGAGCTAAACGATTTGTGGGAGGAGTTTTATAAAAAATGGAACCAAGTTCAAGAACATCAAGATTATTTGCTCAAATTGTTTGATAAGGAAAAAGTCCATATTGAGAAACAAAATGGTGTTAGAGTGATGTTGATCAAATTAAACTTTGGAAGGTAAAAAAATAAAATTGAACCGGATATCATTCCTAAAATAACTAACAAAGAGAAGGCTCAATGTCAAATCTTGTTAGAAACTAGGATTATCAATTACATGAATATCAGTGATTTATGTCAAATATTGTTGGACACTAGGATTATCAATTACAGGAATATCAGTGATTAGATAGAAGAAGCAAATTGATGATGATGAGATTTGTGGGATGCTGTTGTAGATATCATTAAATATTTTAACATGCCTCATATTGAATACCATGAAGCTCCAATTAAGTTATGCCTTGAAAACTTAGAAAAATAAAGAGATGTCAACAAGGAAAAGATTGATAAAGTTACAATTTGGGGACAACAATGCTATCAATGAATTCATAATCCTTGGAGAATGTCCAAATTTAATTTAAACATTCTTTTCAAAATTTTAAAAAAGGAATGTATATAATCATAAAAATGATTTATCAATGTGATTTAGGCCTGGATAATCGAAATCCACATCTTATTTTACATAAGATTGAAATACATAGTCAATGGAGAATTTATTTTGAGAAAAAAAAATAAGAAGAAAATAGTCTCCTCCCAATATAACAGAATTGTAACTAATTTTCCGTGATTGAGGGGAAGAAGATGATTGAAGGAAATCTATGAGCGAGGGATTTTAAAAGATGAACCTTTCCACGGAAGAATGGGCTAGAAAACTTGGCACACAAATATTGTATATTTTTATCAAACATTTAATGAAAATTTGAAGGAGATATTTTTCTAGTGAACTTTTTCAATGTAAATGTGAGATTGTATAATTTTTCATTTTTGTGATTTATACATTTATGTCATCTATTTGTGTGAAATTTATTTCATAATTCATGAAGTTCTCTATTTGATATGTTGATTGGATACGTGAACACATGTTAGATTTTGAACAACTATTTATTTGAAAACTATCTCTCTCTCTATATATAGTTAAATTATTCAACATTCTATACATTTTGTTATTTAAATTTGATAATTGATTATCGGGTCTTGTATCTAATTTCAATGATATACACTCTTAGATAGGATAATTTAGGATTATTTGTTAAATATATATATTAGATATGATATGGATATTTAATTATTCTAAATTTAGACATAAAGAATTTATTTGTTATATTTTACTAATTTCATATATAATTTGAACCCCTTAAGTGAAAATTGGGTCCACATACTAGTGTAGCTCATTATCTCAAACAAGAGCATATTTAATTGTTGATTTTTGTAGTTCCAGACAGGTATTCTCACATGACCTTTGGTGTTGGGCATGTGGGAATAATTGTGGGAACCACAACACACTTTCGGTTTGGTGAAAACCCCCTTGGATTTGAGTGGGGACTTCATGGGTTTGGTTATGGGCTTTGTGGGTTTCTGTTGGGACTTCACACCCACAAATAAATCCTAATTTAATGTTGAATTGTGGAGGATATTCTATGGTGAATCCTAAGGATTGTATATAAATGAGAGAAGTCATTATGACATTACACATATAATATAGATTCTTTGGAGACATCATAGAGCTAGCATAAGTGAGTATGCACTTGTGCTAGCATAAGTGAGCTAGCATAAGTACACTCTCTTGGAAGGGGAAAAAATCTGCAAGATGTATGGAAGTTATCATAGTTTCCACTTGGCACATCCAATTTTGATTAGACCTATGGAATTGCAGAGAAGAAATATCAAAGAACGAAAAAAAATATTCATACCCAGAAGGGCCAAAATTTTGGATATATAGTGGAAGAAAGATCGTCTACTAGAACCACCTCAAAATCAAGGTTTAAAAGTGATACTTGGTGAACATGCCACCAAAAAAGGGAACTTCTACACCAAATAAGCCTCCAGACAGTCCTACTTGGACTCTTGATGAAGGTGAGGAAATGCGTAGGGACATAAATGATTTACAAAAGAATACAGTAACAAAATCTGAACTTCAAGGGATGATGGATGGTTTAAAAAGGGAGATCATGGAAGGATTTAAACATTTCCCAATAGAGAGGACACCTGAAAGTGAAAATGTATCCCATGAAATTCATGATGAGGAACCAAGGAAGAAGAATCAAGAATGGAGAAACTCCAACTTTGGGTTCAAGACCAACCACTTTCCTAAGATCTATATGAGGAAGTTTGATGGCAAGGACCCAATCACATGGATACATTAGATGGAGAAATTATGTGGTCTACATGATGTGACACATACACAAAAGATACACATTTCCTCTTTATATTTAGAACCCAATCAATTTTTGTTGTATTGATGGGATTTTTCTCGCAAATGACTCTTCACTTGGACAATTTTCATGCACAAAATGATAGCACACTATGAGGATACAAGGAGCAATACCTTCTTTATCCAATTGATAAATCTCGAGCAAAAGGGTTCATTTGTAGAGCACATTGAGAACTTCTAAAGTTTGAATATAAAGGTAACATATATTCCACATGAGCACCTGATTGATGTATTTATAGGAACTTTAAAGGATAACATTCAACATGAGGTTCGACTTTTGGAACCCAAATCATTAGAGAATGCTTTCAAGGTGGCAAGAAATGTTGAAAGTAAAAATATGGCTATGGCTAATAGAAGGACCACTATGAACATCTATCGAGAGAATACTGTTTCTTCTTATAAAACACCTCAACCTACAAGGTTGACACCTCAACAATTGGAGGAAATAAAAGAAAAGGGTTTATGCTTTAATTATGACAACAAGTGTATTAAGAGACATAAGTGTGGTGAGAATAAATTATTCAACGCAGATTGTGAAGAGGAACAAGAACAAGAACCATCCCAAGATGAAAATGTAGAAGTGATTTCTTTTGAAGAATTGACTCCCACGATATCATGTAATGCATTGGGTGGAATTAGCAATCCTAAAACCCTCAAGATCGAAGGATATATCAAAAATAAAAAGGTAATAGTCCTAATTGATTATGGTAGTACTCATAATTTCATTCACTATAAATTAGCCAAATCTCTCAATTGCTTTATATATCGAGCGTTGAAGTTTCAAGTAATGATTGCGAATGGAGGAACTATCAATTTCTTAGGAAAATCCAATAAGATAAATCTTACTATGGCGGGATATGTCATGAATAGTCTAATGATTTCTATACCCATGGGTGGTGTTGATGTTGTACTAGGAATCTAATGGTTACAATCATTAGGAACAATGGCCTTTAGTTTTCAAGAACTTTTCATGAAATTTTCATTGAAAGGAAAATAAATTGAGTTAAGGGGTATCACAGGAAACCTAGTAAGGTGAAAATCTCTAATGGCATGAAAACAATATTGAAAAAGGGGCATAAGGGTGTAATTTCACAAATATGTTCACTAGATTTTCAAACATCTATTCCATATATTCCCCTATATCTCCAAGGGATCATTGATTAGGATTCAAAATTATTTGAATATATTCCCAAAGGTTTTCCACCCACTCAAAATCATGATCATTTTATTCACCTAATTCCTGGGAGTTTTCCTCATAACATTAGGCCTTACAGATACCCATATGGCTAAAAGAGTGAAATTGAGTGTATGGTTGAAGAAATGTTAGACAAAGACATTATTAGAAATAGCCAAAGTTCTTACTCTGCACTGGTGGTAATGGTTGTCAAGAAAGATGGCCCATGGCCTATGTGTCCATATTATAGAGAGATCAACAAGATCACTATTGAAGATAAGTTTCCCATTCCCATCATTGATGAATTGTTATACGAACTACATGGAGCAATCTATTTCACAAAGTTGGATCTTTCTTCATGGTATCATCAGATTAAAATGAAGGAAGCAGATATCCTAGAAACAACATTCCAAACTCATGAAGGCCATTATGAATATTTCGTCATGCCTTTTGGCCTTACAAATTCACCTTCCACATTCCAAGGGTTGATGAATTCCATTTTCAATACCTACCTTTGAAATTTTTTTTAGTATTTTTTGATGATATACTAATATATAACAAGTCTTGGGAGGATCATGTGCGACATGTTGACAATGTGCTACAACTAATAAAGGAGCAATAACTATATACCAAACCATCCAAATGTTTCTTTTGTGTGAAAGAGGTAGACTATTTGGGTCATATTGTATCTCATGAAGGTGTTAATCTAGACCCTAACAAGATTAATGCCATGATGGACTCGTCGATTCCCAAAACATTGAATAATCTTAGAGGATTTTTGGGTTTGACAGGCTACTACTGCAAGTTTGTTTGGAACTATGGAAGAATAGAAACACCATTTACGACATTAACTAGGAAGGATGCACTTCATGGACTCTAAAGGCAACTCAAGATTTTGAACAACTTAAAGAGACGATGTGAAAATATCCTATCTTGACCACACTAGACTTCACAAAAACCTTTATTGTGGAATGTGATGCCTTGGGAAATTGAATTGGTGTTGTTCTAATGTAGGAAGGAAGGCCCATTTCTTTTTAAATTAGGCCACTCAAGGGAAATGACTTATACAAACCCATTTATGAGAAGGAGATGATGGAAATACTACATGCATTGAAGAAATGGCGAAATTACCTAATATGTAGGCACTTCAAGGTCAAAATAGATCATGATAGTCTTAAATACTTCTTGGAACAAACACTATCTTCAAAAGAAGAACAAAAAATGGGTGACCAAGAAATTGGGTTATGATTTTGAAATCATCTATAAAAAAGGGAAGAAAAATGTTGTGGAAGATGCACTCTCAACAAAGGATGAAGATGTTGAGGCCTTTCTCTGTGCTATCTATATCATCCAACCCAATTGGATAATAGAAGCGAGGGATGAATGGAAGAATGAAAAAAATGTGTGGACTCTCATTCAAAGGTTGCAGCAAGATTCCAGTGCATCAGATACATTTACATGGAAAAATAATTCACTATGGTACAAATATCGCTTATATTTATGTAATAAATCCCAACTCAAACAAAAGGTACTATTGGAATTTCACACCTCTCCGGTAGGAGGGCACTCAAGATTTTTGAAAACCTACTATAGGGTCAAGAAGGAATATTTTTGGGATGTTCTTAAAACTGATGTTCAAAGGTTTGTGGAAGAATGTTTGGTTTTCCAACAAAATAAGGTGGAAAAAATTAATACCCCAGGTCTTTTACAACCATTAGCCATCCCAAGTCAGTGTTGGGAGGAGGTTTCCATGGATTTTATCATAGTTTTACTGAAGTATGAAGGAAAGAGTGTCATCATGGTGATTGTTTATAGACTGATCAAGTACACACACTTTTTTTCACTCTCTCATCCCTTCAAAGCTAGTACAATTTCCACTGCATTCATGGAGACAACTCAAAATCTACATGGAAGCCCAAAGATTATTGTAAGTGACATATATACCATCTTCACTCAACATTTTTGGAAAAACTTATTTTCATGTTTGGGTACTCAATTGGTTCATATCTCATCCTATCATCCTCAATCTGATGGACAAACTGAGATAGTGAAGAAATTTTTGGAAGGCTACCTTCATTGCTTTGTATCTGATAAACAAACACAATGGTTCAAATGGTTACCCTTGGAAGAATGGTGGTATAGCACTTTCTTTCATACTGCAATAAAAATGACACCATTTATGGAACTCTATGGATACCACCCTCCTTCCATCACTTATTCTCTAAAAGAAAAATCTTTGGTGCAATCAATGAAAGATCACATCGAGAATCAACAACAAGTTCTCCAAATCTTAAAGTACAACCTGACCATGGCACAGAATCACATGAAACAACAAGTAGATTGACATCATAGTGAAAGAAGTTTTGGAGTAGGGGATTGGGTGTTTTTAATACTACAACCATAAAAACAAATGTCCCTCAGGCAAGACAAGAAGGATAATAAATTACCACCAAAGTACTATGGCCCTTATAAGGTGTTGCAAAATATTGGTACTATGGCATACACATTGGCGTTTCCCGCATCTTCACGAGTACACTCAGTTTTCCATGTTTCATTCTTAAAGAAGGTTTTAGGTGACAAGATCCTAGTTCAAACTGTATTTCCATAACTTGATGAGGAAGGAAAAATTATATTGGATCCTAAAGCTATCATTGACACAAGGATTTTCCAACTGAGGAATAGATCCATTTGAGACTATCTCATTAAGTGGAGGAAACTACCCGCTAAAAATTTCACTTGGGAAGATGAGTCTTTTATACAAAAGCATCCAAAATTACTCAAGTGTTGTGGACAACACTTGTCTAAAGGGGAGGGACATTTTAATCCCTAAATAGTGGCACATTACCCCTTAATTGGGGCATATTACATCAATAATGTTATTTTAATTATGTCAGCTTGGGTCCATTAGTTCTAATTGTACCTCCTAGTCTCCTATGTATACCAAGGAGACCTTTTCATTTGGAATCATATTGTATTTGGAAATTTATGTGGTCTATAAGGAGGTTTCCCCCTCGAAGAGGCTTATTATCTGAAAATTCTCTCTGTTTTAAGGCATTGAGAACTTATTCTGTAGTTTTTCTATGATATCTTGATATTTGGTTCTTAACACTAATTGGGATGTTCCATTAGGTTATCCTCCTACATTACTAGTAGCAAGAATTTTCCAACTGTCAATAAATGGTTAAGGGTTTCCATGGTAAATTTATGATTACTACGTGTGAATTATTTTGTTTTTCCTTTTTGTTTTATAAATAATTCTTGTCTTCATTTATATATTGTAAAGGTTGAAAATGTACATAAAAATTGCTCTCTGCATGCTATTAATTCTAAATATATTTTCAAATTGGCTCATAGTTTCCATAATTTACCAATTATGAGACCATATCATAATATGCCTTTTATATTATACGAATATATAGTAAATATAACATGAAATCTCATGCATAATGACATAAACACCCACAAATATAATGTACAACATATTCATTAAATAAAAGAATAAATAAAACACATGAACAAAAAATATAATAGTAATAGAAAACAAATCTAAAAATGACACTTGTCTTTAACTAAATTTCCAACTCGCTACAAATATCAAACACTCCACCCAACCATTGAAAACATTGTTCTGTCTCTCTTGATGGTATTTTATCCTTAAGTTGGGGCTACATATCCACCACGGAAAAGGAAATACCTCTAGGCCAAATAAGGTATCATAGTTAGTAGAAGGTTTATACTAGGCCAAACTACCAAAATCTAGTAGAAAAACCAACCATCAAGCTATCACCCCCCTCATCCTACACAATTCATGCAAGTGTACCCCATTAGTTGCATTGTAGTCCTTTATAATTCACCACTTCCCTTCTAGGGATCGAGTACATGTCCAACATGAAATATCATATTTGTCACTCTAGAAGTTCTTGTTTCCCTCATAGAGTGTCCAAGTACCCTCTAGGCCTCACATGAAGGGAAACATATCCTATACAAGTATCCCTATAGGGATCCATCCTTCCCCAAGGTAACCCAACGAGTATTGTTCCTAGTAATAACATAATATTCACCTAGAATCCTTAAGGTACTTAAGTCATAGATTCTCATTGGATCTCCCTAGATCACACCCCCCAAATTAACATGGAAATAATAATGGTAGGAATGATAAATATTTAATTCTTTTTCCACTAAGTCCATACTTAAAATATTCATGTATTCTTTTTGAAAAGTGGCAGTTATGTAGCCATGTTCCCGCCACTTGGGAACTTGTCCATCTATTTAGGAACTTTAGGATATAACCATGAAATAATACTTAATCTCGTGACTTAGGATTAGTTTAATATAATTGGCTTAGACCCCTTTTCTTGTCCTTTTCCTTGATGTCTGACCACCTTTCTATCCCATGGATTCCTAGCACCCCATACTCTTTTTGTTGACTTGGTCTACAATTGAGATGTATTTTATCAATATATATGAGTGTGATTATAATATACAATGTTATTCTCACTAAAATTTCATCATATAGGCTCTCTATCCTAATATCACATAATCACTCTATCTCAAATCATGCTAACTCACTAGACTAAAATATCATATGTACACATACACATACACATACAGTTGGGGATCCAAAATTGGGGGATTTCATTCCCCTCCCATTTACTTATGCATTGTCCTCAATATTTACATATATAAATATACATTCAATATTCTTCAAAATATTTAAAAATGTGTTGGTACGCCTCCCACATGGCTTCCTCATGCTTCCATGTAGCATCTCCATGACCATAGCAGGTCCAATGGACCTTTCTCAGACCAATGGATCAATTCCTAAGCATTTTGACCTTCCTATCAAATATGCACACTAGATAGACTTGGAAGTCACACTTTTTCCCCCCTTGGATAAAAATCCATTCAATTATATTGTTGGGATTAGGAACATGATTTTTAAGGAAAGGTACATGAAACAAATTATGAGTGCACATGGTTTTTGCTACTGAACTCATATATCGAAAAAGACAAATCCTCTCTAGGATTTCATACAATCCACAATATCTTGGTAGTAATTTTGGATAGCTCCCCAATTTAAAAAAAATCATTTTACACTTTAATTTCAAGAAGACATGCTCACCTACTCTGGATTTCTTGTGTTATATTCTTTTATCTACATAACTTGTTTTCCCATCCTATGTAGCCTTTAAATTCTATTTGAAATTTAGTATGTATTCTTCCATTTCCTTGAGCATATTTTGCCCAACAATGGATATGCTTGATAGGTTATCCCATTTCACTACCATACATAATGGGTATCAATCATCTTTGAAGATGATTACATTTGAATCCTTGTATGGTGGGAAATGCAACATGTCAATGGGATAGGACAACCTAGTAGATATAGTCATTGTTGGCCCAGATCATCTCAAGGAAATAGAAGAAACAATAGTAAAGATCAAGAAAAATTTAAAGGATTCATAGGACATGAAAAAGAGTTATGCAAGTAAAGGAAGACTACATAGGGAATTTGCAGTAGGTGAACATGTCTTCTTGAAACGAAAGGCCAAGAAGAGTTCTTTGAAACTGTGGAGCTACCAAAAATTACCATAAATTTATTGTGGACTATTTGAAATCTTAGAGAGGATTGGTATTATTGCATACATGCTTTCACCACCTACATTCATGTACATTCAAAATGTGGTTAATGTTTCTTTTATTAAAAAGTATGTTCGTAGTCCTAACCATGTAATTGATTGTATTGTGATCTAAGTGGAGCATGAGGGTGACTTCCACATTGAACCGGTGCACATATTGGACATGAATATCAAGGTTCTCTAAAGTCAATTCATCATATTAGAAAAGGTTCATTGGACCTACTATTGTCTTGAAGATTCGATGTGGGAGCATGAGGATGCCACGAGGGAGGAGTATCCACAATAATTTAAATATTTTAAATAAGATTGAATGTACCTTTGTATATATATGCAATGAGGATAGTGGAAAAATAAGGGGGAGGGGATTGTAATGCACTAGTTTTGGATACCCAATTGTATGTGTATGTGTATAGATTGTATTTTAAGTTGGTGAGCTAGTAATTTTTGAGCCTGAGTGCATATATAAGTATGTTTTGGGCTAGAGTGACTATGTAATATTAGGTTGGAGATCCTACCTTCCGAAAGGTTGGTAAGCCTAGCATTGTACATTGTAATCAAACTCATAAATATTAATAAAGGACATAAAAACTATAGACCAAGTTAGATAAAAGAGAATGTGTGGTTAGGATTCCATGACGGAGAGGGGGATAAGGATTAAGCAAAATAGATAAGAAAAGGGATCTAAGACAAATATATTAAATTAATACCAATTCTTAATCCTAAGTATTATTTCATGATTGTATCCTAAAGTTTGTAAGGATTGGGATGAGTATCCAAGTGGTGGGAAGGTGTCTACATGATTGAAAATTCTAATAAATGAGCCATGCATATATAATATTTTTTTTGCAATGGAAAATGGACCATTTCCAATCGTTCTTACCATTGTTTCCTTGGTATGTTTGGGGTGTGAGGTAGGGAGATCCACTAAAACGCTCCAACTTGCATATCTTGAGAATTCTAGGTGAATTATATGTGGTTATTGGGAACCAATATCCTTGGGTTTCCTTGGGGAAGGCTATAGTACTAGAGGGATAATTCTATGAGGTAGTTTCCCATTTGTGTTAGGACTAAATGATACCTGGAGACTCCATGAGAGAAGCTAGATATCCAAAGGACACAACTATCATGCTTCATATATGGGTTGTAATGGAGCCCAAGAAGGGAAGTGGGATGACCTCAGGGATTAATATGGTGTAGAGAAGAGGGTACACTTTCTTTGGTTGTGCATGTTGAGGGAAATGAGAGATTGTTGGTTGGATTTGTTGTTGGAGTTTGGTACCTTGGCCTAGTTTAAATGAAATATTGAATGTGAGATCTTATTTTGTCTACAAAGAGTGTATTTTCCCTAGTGGATTCATAATTCCATCTTAAGTGTGACCTACTATTGATAGGGAGAGAAAAATAGTGTTTATGGTTGAGTCAATTGTTTGAGGAATGAAACCAATTGGTACTTTTATAAGTGCCATGTTTATCTTTTCTTTCTATTGTTGATTATAATGTTTGTGCATGTATTTAATTGTTGCTTTTTATCAATGAATATGCCACACATTATATTTTACAACAAGGATATCATAAGCATTGATGAGGAATGGAACATGAGAAACATTTAGTGTATTATGAGGCCTATATCCATTAGAGATATTTTATCCTTGCAATTGAAAAGAAGATTTTAAAAAGGGTTCCATATATATGTAGCACGTATGGAAGAGCCAACCAAGGATGAATTGAAAAATATCAAATATTATGCCATTTTGAAGGAGTATGAAGATGTAATTGGAGAGATACCATGAATTCCACCAAAAAGAGACATTGAATTCTCCATCGACTTGATGCTTGGAGCTGCCCCAATGTTCAAGAATCATTATAGAATGAGCACACCAAATATGAAATAATTACAAATGAAAATTGAGGAACTCATAAAGAAGGGGTATATACACTCAAGTATCTCACCTTGGGGTACCCTAGTGCTCTTTTTGAAGAATAGGGATTGAAACTTAAGATTGTTTATTGATTTCAAGTAGCTAAATAAGGTTACTATAAAGATAATGTATCAGTTCCCAAGGATTGATGATGTTTTTTATTAGTTGGAAGGAAGAAGTATAGTTTCAAAGATTTACTTGAGGTTAGGATACTATCTAGTGTGAATGAAATAAGAATATATATTAATAATACAAAATTCAAAACTAGGTATGGCCATTATGAGTTTGTAGTGGTGCCATTTGGGTTGTCAAATGCACCATGTGTATTCATTCATCTAATGAGTGGATTTGTTGTTGTATTCTTATATTATATTCTTATCTAATAAACATTATACGAAGAGAATGAGAAACACTTGATATTGGTTCTACAAGTATTGAGGGAGCATCAATTGTATGACAAGTTGAGAAAGTGCTCATTTTATCAGAAGAAAATCCACTATTTGAGATAGATTATATCAAAGGAGGGAATATCAATTGATATAGTGAATATTGAATCAATAAAAAATTGTACATAATGAAAGAACATATCATAGTTTCTTAGGAATAGGATCATGAAGTAATAATAATAAAAGAAAATAAACATGAATGAGGAAACAAAATGTAGAAGAAAACAATACAAGATACATTAATATATGTGGTTCAACTTATATGAGCTACGTCCATAGAGGATCAACTTGTCCATCATTTATATCATCCAATAAAATGAAGGGATAACACCTAAAACACATTTGGTGCAACCTCCTCTTCACTCTCTCAGACTCGTAATACTCTCTCTCATTCACACAATATTTAAATAGGCTTCATTACATATAATCCCATAGGAAAATACCATGGGTCCTATTGGGATCCATTTTTTTCATACATTCCTCTATATAAATAAATTTATCATTACACCTTGTTATCACATTTCTCCAATAATATACATCTCGTTACACCATAAATTACCATTATCTGTTGTTATTCACAATTATACATCTAGTGTGGTTAACTCATCATTTTCAATGTTTTTAGTGGTTAAAATATGATTATATCACGGTTTAGTGACAATAGTTTATGATGTGTTATTTTTGTACCAGCATGATCAACATTCTTGTACCATTACTGTAGTTCAACATTCTTGCACCAACACTCGCATTTTGGTGCTAATCATTGTTTGGCATATTCATGTGTTTCTAGGAAAAATAAGGGAAATAAGATTTCTTCATAGCAGCGTTGACATGAAAACACATGTGCCATAATTCACTGATATCCCATGTGTGGACCTCCAGCTTAGGAGAAAAAACTCAACCTAAAATTTGCAAAAGTTCTAGATAGTCAACTTTTACCTTGCTTTTCGTGCAAATAAAGAAGAATATGAAGAATTTGGAACATGGGTTTTGTTCCCTGTATGGCCAACTGTTGAAAACCATTTTCCAAAATTAGGAGTGGTTTGAGATTTATGTTCGGTTCTTCAACATGAATATGCCCAAATAAAAGTTGCACTTAATCAACCATCAACTTCTCTTGTATGTAGGCCATTTTCTTTGTGAACAATATTGAGAAAGAAACTATTCATATGCAGGTCGCTAGATCAACCAAAATTGGCACAAGAATCTTCAGTTGGACATCAAATCGAAGATATGGATATACCGTTCCTCCTAGATTCATGAATAACATATGGATTGAAATTGATTTTCCTAAATCTATTTAGATGGATCACGTGAAACCAGAAATAGATGATCTACTTATCTCAATGCTCTAGAACGTAGGAAATATTATCATTGCTTTGATGTGAGGTTTTCTAATATATATGTAACTTTATGATGAGAAGAGACAGGAGCCATTGATATGGGGTTATAAGCATCCACAAATGTCATTATCATTTCAAAACCAATACATATACTAAAGTGTTTAATGTAAGCTTAGAATTTTGTTTTAACACAAAAAATTAATTTAAATTCATCATATTCTTCTAATCCCTTCATTGTAAGTTTTTAAGTTCACTACCAGATGTTACAAGGAAAATATTTCTATGGCTATGGGTAAACCACAACAGATGGAAATGACTGCAGAAATCAACTCTAATATGAGGTATGCTATATAAACAAATATGCTAGCAAGGCAAGATAAAAGGCCTAACTCATCGAGACGTTTGACGAAGTTCATCGTTGAGCACTTGAATCAAAGCAATACACCTGCAATGTTTCCTCAACAACCAACAAACGCAAGAATATGGTGATAATATACAATGTTAGCACATTCAATAGCATGATCCATCATCATTCATAACAAATACGCCCATGAAATAACAATTCAAATATTTGCAAGATATTAATTTTGGATGAGAAAAGAGTATTTCTATTAAAATGTAATCAATAGAAGTGAATGAATTACAAACTAAGTCCCTTCCAACTGAGCCTCCACCAAAGGAAAGCTCATATAAGAGAGACAATGAGTTTCTCAATAAATTAGGGAAGAGCTTGGGGGATGAACAATGTGTTCAGACTTAAAAGGAAAAATGGATGCAGACTCAATATGAAGTGAATAATTTCTCGAGAGTAACTTTTCTCTCAAAATTGAATTATTCTCCTCCTTTCCATATCTCGGATTTGGCCCATTTGTAGCCTTCAAGTGGAATTGAATGGTCAAGTTGAAACATTTTCAGTATATGGAAGGTTAAGGATCATGGATCTCGTGACATGACATGTAAACCCGACACCAGTTCTTTATTTTGGGCACAAAACCAAATGTATGTGGGATGTAGTGGTGCAACCTATGTATACACATGTTGTACAATAGGTAGGGTGTGTATATGTGGAAAAATAATGTTTTTAGCTCTAGGATTTGCAAAAAAGGACTTCAAGTTTACATAGGGAAATGGAAAAAGACCTTCTATGCAAATTTGAATAGAGTGAGGCAATTTTTTCTATAACACCATATGGAAAAGGCCTACCATTTGGGATGCTTAGTTGCTATGTATTTCTACCAGTTAGTTTTATGTCCGTGCTTTGATCAACTTCTATCAATTAGTTTAATGTTTGTCCTTTAATTAGAATTTGTAAAGTTACAATACGAATTGCAGATAAGTGTTTACATATTATGATTTGGCTAGTTTGTTGTAAATATATGTGGTGAGTCCTCTCGCTAAGAGCATCGAGATATTTGTTATTTTCTGGCGCTTTGATTGTCACTTACTGCATAATTTATTTCTAAAGTCGTTGTTCTCCATTCCATTTGGTTCTGTCACATTAGCTCAAAATTTTTCTCTCTAGAACATTTTTCTTCACAACCTATTCAGGTCACCCTAATCTCCAACGAATCCAGCTACCTTCTCCTCACATTCACAACTACTCAGTCTCTATGTTTTACGTTGCATATTATCTAGGTTATTTATGCTCTCGTTACTAGTGAATTGTTGATACATGCAAATTCATTCATATGTTGTTGTTTCACCATGTTTTTTTTTAATTCGAGATCGTATAAATCTATTGTGTATATATTTTTGTTTCATAAGTTTCATGTGCTTA
>JASDQU010946361.1:5700-26035 GCA_032191745.1 Picea mariana | reverse complement strand
TCAACAGATAACAAATGACTTAACAAAGTGTTGAAGGTGTTCAGATGCTCTATCATAGAGTCTCCATCTCTCATCCTCGGGTTATACAATGTTTTCCTCAGGAAAAATTTATTTACCAGGGACTTAGACTGATACAAGTTCCCCAACTTATTCCATAACTCCTTGGCTGTATCTTCCCTTGACACATTCAATAATATTGAATCTGAGAGACATAATCAGATTGTGATCTTTGCCTTCCGATCCAACTTTTTCCAATCATCTGTTGATGTTCTTGTAGGTGCAATTCTTGGATCCACCACAGCTCACTGACCTCTATCTACCAATAGATCTTCTATCTTGAGCTTCCATAGCTCAAAACCTTTGCCATTAAATTTCACAATTTCCATTTTTGAACTGGTCGCCATTTCTCTTCACCTGAAAAAATAAATATCAAAGATCTCCCATTGTAACAAGGATTATCATAGTCCCAAGCCAAACCATTGACCACAAAGGAATCCCCCTAAGAGAATAATAGCTCTAATACCAAATGTATATTATAACCTTGTACAATATTTTACTGCAAACAAATTTTCAATAAAAGAACATAAAATATACAATGGAAAACACACACATTACACAAATATTTTTCCCCTAGAAACCCAAACTAGGAAAACCAACATATTTTGTATTCATTCATATCATACATTTTTTACAATACAATATACATATAGGATCCAATGACATACAAAACCCTAACCCAATGACCTGGATTAGTCAACAACCCTATTTCCTTAAGCGAAAATAGAAAACCATCGGCCAAAACCATGTGCTGAAAAACCACCCAACAATGGACACAAGAATTGAGGCGACATGAAAAATGAGGCAAAAAAGGAGACACATTTCCCGAGGAAAATATTTTTTTTCGGAGGCGCTGCCGTCGAACCCCCGTAAAAGGGGGGGGGCCTAGTGACCCCCCCCTGAAACCCCCTGTGTGCTTGATGCAACGTAGAAAACACTAAAGCTAACCGTGCAAAGAATATAACACATACACAACAGTAATCATCCACAATTTTGACTACAAATAGTTGTGCATCTGGTAAGATATCATCTAAATTTCCTACATATTGTCCTGATAATATGCATGATAAATGATATGGCCCTGCATTTAGCTTCCCTAGTTTCACCATAACCTCAAAATCATATTCCTGAAACTACAGTAGCCATCTACATATTCTCTCCTCCAACACTGGCTTGTTCACTAAGTATTTTAATGTAGAATGGTTTGTGTACATATTAAAGTGAGAACCCAATAAATACTATTTGAACTTCTGCAATGCATATACCATTTCCAATCCTTCCCGTTCTGTGGTAGTATAATACTTCTCTACTATAAACAACTTCCTAGTTGCAAAATCAATTGGGTGATCTATGTCTCCTTTCTCTGGTTGAGATAATACTATGCCCAAAGCTATGGAGAATGCTTCAATGCATCTACATGAACAAGGAACTCCTTGTTCCAATATAGAAAGATCTAAATCGATGCGGTCACTAAATTTTGTTTTAAAGTGTCCAAATCCCTCTGACAATCCTCATTCCACTGGAACTTCACCTCCTTCTTCAACAAATTCTCCATAGGTGTTGTGATCTATGCATATCCTTTGATAAAATTCCTATAATATCTTGTGTGACCTAGAGTTTTCCTCAACTTTCTGACTAATGTAGGTGGTTCTAAATCCACAATCACTGCAATTTTAGCTGGATCCACTAGTAATCCTTCCTTCCAAGTGACATGGCCCAACAAAATCCCAAACGATGCACACAAAATACACTTTAAATTCAACGAAATATGATACTATCTACACCTAAGAACTTATACATGATCCTTTAGTATACTGAACACAGTCCAATCGTCTAAATATACTTCAAGAAACTTATGAATAAATTCCCTAAATGTTGCGAACGTTATTCTTGAAACAATTGCAGGGGCATTCTTCAGTCCAAATAAAATTATTGTATACTGATAAATTCCCCACTTTGTCGTGAAAGTAGTCTTGTACATGTCTTCCTACACAATATTTATCTGATGGTACCCCGAGAATCCATTTGTGAAAGAGTAAGTCTCTTGGCCTCCTACATTCTCCAATACCTCATATATGAATGATGTTGGAAATGGTTCATGCAAACATGCATCATTCAGCTTCCTCAGATCGATGAAAATCTTGATTCCTCGTATCTTCTTGTCTTGCACTACCATTGGACCGATGCACTTTGATTCTTCCACCGGTTCAATGATTCCTGCATCCAACATTCTGTATATTTCAGGTTTCACCTTCTCCTTGTACTTTGTATTTAACCTATAAGGTCTCTATCACACTGACTTAGCACCTGGTTTCAAAGGAATCTTCATATCTCCAAAGTCCCTAGCTATCCCCTTCATCTCTGAAAATCTAGTTGGGAATAGGTCTTTCGCGCAGTAAATATGCAATCTTCTCTAGTGTTTCATCACTCTAGTAATCCCCTTTTTGCGTAAAATTTGTATTCTCTGTCATCCCAATGTTTACCTTCATACTTGATCTCTAGTCCTTCTACTACCCGTTCTCCTTCTACTACCTGGGATCTTCTTGATCATGTTCTTCCTTAGCAACATTGTAACACTCCAATAACTCACAGACATTCATAGTAGCTTTGTGCGCATCACAGACTGGTACCACCTCCATTGACCCTTCTTATGAGAATATCTTGGTTTGAATAACCTATAGCACTATGCCTATTAATGGATATGCATGTTCAAATGTAAATGTTGTCTTGAACCTCTGAGTTGACGCATCCCAGTTTGTTGTTTCTCTGCACATTTCTAGCTCCAGATACCAGTTCTTCGAAATTGTATGCAGTGTGTCTATAAACTTGTGTGTTCATTATGTCTCCAGTACTAAATTCCATAATGTTATGCACTTCTCAACATGAATTGCTTCATCACTCTCCCTTGTAAACTTCTGCGCAATATTTTCTACCTTAGTACCAAACCTTCCTTGCATTAGTCTTCTACACCGCGATCAGTCTTCCATCCCTTCTATTTGTACAACCCACCATTTGGATGGAGTCGCTTTTAGGAAAACATCTAGTGCCAACATCCTTTTTTTTTTTGGGTACCTACAACTCAAATGCCTTTACAAACAAGCTTATATCAATCAATCCATCATACCTGGGTGGATCACATAACTCTGTTCCAATCTAGCACAAGGATCAAGTCATGCATGCACATCTTCTAGTGGATTGATCTATGTCTGCTTCCCCTAGTTGAGATAATATTGTGCCCAAAGCTATGGACGATGCATCTACATGAACATGGAATTCCTTGTTCGAATCTGGAAAGATCGAAATCGATGTGGTCACTAATTTTTGTTTTAAGGTGTCCAAACCCCACTGATAGTTCTCATTCCACTGGAACTTTTCCTCCTTCTTCAACAACTTCTCCATAGGTGTTTTGATCTACGTATATCCTTTGATAAAATTCCTATAATATCTTGTGTGACCCAGAGTTTTCCTCTACTATCTGACTGATGTAGGTGATTCTAAATCCACAATCACTGCAATCTTGGCTGGATCCACTAGTAATCCCTGCTTGCAGACCACATGGCCCAAAAAAATTCCAAACGGTGCACAAAAAATACACTTTAAATTCAATGAAATATGATACTGTCTACACCTATCCAACATTATCCTAAGCACTTCTATGTGATCCTTCAGTAGATTGAACACAGTCCAATCATCTAAATATACTTCAATAAACTTATGAATAAATTCCTTGAACACTGCGAACACTACTATTGAAACAAATCTAGGGGAATCCTTCAGTCCAAAGGGCATTACTGTATACTGATAAACTCCCCACTCTTTCATTAAATTAGTCTTGTACTTTTCTTCCTATGCAATCTTGATCTTATGGTACCCCAAGAATCCATCTGTGAAAGAGTAAGTCTCCTCGCCTCCTACATTCTCCAATGCCTCATATGTGAATGGTGATGGAAATGGGTCATGAAAACATGCATAATTCAACTTCCTCATATCCTTGCAAATCCCGATTCCTCCTATCTTCTTGTCTTGCACTACCATTGGTCTGATCTAGTCTGATTCTTCCATCGGTTCAATGATTCCTACATCCAACATCCTATATATTTCATCTTTCACCTTCTCCTTGCACTTCATATTTAACCTATAAGGTCTCTGTCACACTACCTTAGCACTTGGTTTGAAAGGAATGTTCATCTCTCCTAAGTCCCTAGCTATCCACTTCATCTCTGAAAAATGTAGCTAGGAATAGGTGTTGATATTCATGCAATAAGTCTGCAATCTTATCCATTGTTTCATCACTCTAGTAATCTCCTATCTGCACAAACTTTTGATTCTCTATCATCCCAATGTTTACCTTCATGCTCAAGCTCTGGTCCTTCGACTACCCATTCTCCTTCTGTTTCATGTACTTTCACATTCCTGGGACCTTCTTCATCATTTTCTTCCCTAGAAACATTGCAACACTTCAATAACTCATGGACATTCATTGCAACTTTGTGGGCATCACAGACTGGTACCACCTCCTTCGGCCCTTCTTCTGAGAAGATCTTGGTTTGAATAGCTTGTAGCACTGCATCTATTAATGGATATTCATGTTCAAATATAAATGTTACCTTGAACCTCTGAGTCAATGCATCCCAGTTGGTTGTTTCTTTGCGCATTTCCATCTCCAGATACCAGTTCTTTGGAATTGTATCTAGTGTGTGTATAAACCTGTGTGTCCATTCTATCTCTAATACTAAATTCCATAAGGTTATGCAATTCTCAACATGACTTGTTCCATCACCATCCCTTGTAAAATTATGTGCAATATTTTCTATCTTAGTACCAAACCTTACTTGCATTAGTCTTATAGATTGTGATTAGTCTTCCATCCCCTCTCTATGTGCAACCCACCATTTGGTTGGAGTTTCATTTAGGAAAACATATAGTGCCAAAATCCTTTGTTGTTTGGGTACCTGCAACTCAAATGCATTTAAAAACAAGCTTATATAAGTCAATCCATCATACCTGGGTGGATCACATAACTTTGTTTCAATCTAGCGCTAGGATCGAGTCATACGTGCACATCGTTTAGTGGATTGATCTATGTCTCCTTCCCCTAGTTGAGATAATACTACACCCAAAGATATGGAAGATGCATCTACATGAACATGGAACTCCTTGTTCCAATATGGAAAGATCGAAGTCGGTGCAGTCACTAATTTTTTATTTAAGGTGTCCAAACCCCTCTGAAAGTCTCCGTTCCACTGGAACTTTGCCTCCTTCTTCAACAAATTATCCATAGGTGTTGCGATATACGCATATCCTTTGATAAAATTCTTATAATATCTTGTGTGAGCTAGAGTTTCCCTCAACTTTCTGACTAATGTAGGTGGTTCTAAATCCAGAATCACTGCAATCTTGGATGGATCCACTAGTAATCCCTGTGGCAGACCACATGGCCGAATACAATTCCAAATGGTGCATAGAAAAAACACTTTAAATTCAACGAAATATGATACTGTATAGACCAATCCAACATTATCCTAAGAACTTATATGTGATCCTTCAGTGGAATGAACACAGTCCAATCATCTAAATATACTTCAAGAAACTTATGAATAAATTCCTTGAACATTGCGACTGCGACTCTTGAAAAAACTGCAGGGGCATTCTTCAGTCCAAAGAGAATTATTGTATACTGATAAATCCCCCACTCTACCATGAAATTAGTCTTGTACTTTTCTTCCTATGCAATATTTATCTGATGGTACCCCAAGAATCCATCTATGAAAGAGTAAGTCTCTTTTCCTCCTACATTCTCCAATACCTCATATGTGAATGGTGTTTGAAATGGGTCATGCAAACATGCATCTTTCAGCTTCCTTAGATCCATGAAAATCCTAATTCCTCTTATATTCTTGTCTTGCACTACCATTGGATTGATGCACTCTCATTCTTCCACTGGTTCAATGATTCATACATCAAACATCCTTTATATTTCATCTTTCACCTTCTCCTTGTACTTCGTATCTAACCTATAAGGTCTCTGTTGCACTAGCTTAGCACCTAGTTTCAAAGGAATATTCATCTCTCCCAAGTCCCTACCTATCCCCTTCATCTCTGAAAATGTAGTTGGGAGTAGGTCTTGATATTCGCGTAGTAAGTATACAATATTCTCTATTGTTTCATTACTCTAGTAATCCCCTATCTACGCAAACTTTGGATTCTCTGTCATCCCAATGTTTACCATAATACTCGAGCTTTGGTCCTTCTACTGCCCATTCTCCTTCTGTTTCATGTACTTGCATATTACCAGGATCTTCTTCATGATGTTCTTCCTTAGAAACATTGTAACACTCCAATAACTCATGGACATTCATAGCAGCTCTATGCGCATCACATACTGGTACCACCTCCTTCGACTCTTCTTTTGAGAATATCTTGGTTTGAATATCCTATAACACTGCATCTATTAATGGATATTCATGTTCAAATGTAAATGTTACCTTGAACCTCTGAGTCAATGCACCCCAATTGGTTGTTTCTCTGCTCATTTCCATCTCCAGATACCAGTTCTTCAAAATTATATCTAGTGTGTGTATAAAACTGTGTGTCCATTTTGTCTCCAGTACTGAATTACATAAGGTTATTCACTGCTCAACATGAATTTCTCGATCACTCTACCTTTTAAACTTCTATTCAATATTTTCTACCTTAATACCAAACCTTCCTTGCATTAATATAACAATCTTATATCAGTCAATCCATCATACCTTGGTGGATCACATATCTCTATTCTAATCTGGCGATAGGATCAGGTCATGCATGCACATCGTCTAGTGGAGTGATCTATGTCTCCTTTGCATGTTTGAGATAATACTACGAACAAATATATGGACGATGCATCTACATGAACATGGAACTCCTTGTCCCAATATTGAAATATCAAAATTGGCGCGGTCACTAATTTTTGTTTTAAGGTGTCCAAACCCCTCTGACTATCCTCGTTCCACTGGAACTTCTCCTCATTCTTCAACAATTTCTCCATAGGTTTTTTGATCTACACTTATCCTTTGATAAGATTCCTATAATATATTGTGTGACCCAGAGTTTCCCTCAATTGTTTGACTGACGTAGGTGGTTCAAAATCCACAATCACTGCAATATTGGTTGGATCCACTAGTAATCCCTTCTTGCAAACACATGGCCCAACATAATTTCAAATGGCATGCAAAAAATACACTTTAAATTCAACAAAATCGAATACTGTCTACAGCTATCCAACATTATCCTAAGCACTTCTATGTGATCCTTCAGTAAATTGAACATAGGTCCACCAAGAAACTTATGAATAAATTCCTTGAACACTGCGACCACGACTCTTGAAAAATTACAGGGGAGTTCTTTAGTCCAAAGGGAATTACTGTATACTAATAAATTCCCCACTCTGTTACGAAAGTAGTCTTTTACTTTTCTTCTACGCAATATTTATCTGATGGTACCCTGAGAATCCATCTGTGAAAGAGTAAGTCTCTTGGCCTCCTAAATTCTCCAATACCTCATATGTGAATGGTATTGGAAATGGCTCATGCAAACATGCATCATTCTGTTATAGCAAGATTTGCCTCACCATTGAAATCTTGCACAAAGGGCCTTTTTCCATTTCCATATGTAGACTTTTCATCCCTTTTTGATGAATCAAGAGCTAAAAATACATATTTTTCCACATATACGCACCCTGCCTACTATACAACATGCGTATACGCAGGCTGCTCCACTACAACCCACGTACATCAGGATTTGTGCCAAAAAATACAAAAATGGAGTCGGGTTTCCATGTCACGACATGAGATCTTTGATCCTTGGCCTTCCATATACTAAAAACATTCCGAATCGGCCCTTCAGTTCCATTTGAAGGCTATAAATGAGCCAATTTCAAGCTATGGAAAAGAGGAGAAAGCATTCAACTTTGAGAGCAAAGTTACTCTGGAGAAATTACTACTTCATATTGAGCCTACATCCCTTTGTCCCTCAAGTCTGAACACAATGTTCATCCCCCAAGCTCTTCCCTTAATGTTGGAGAACCCCATTGTCTCATTTCTATGAGCGTGTCTTTGGTGGAGGAGTGAAGTGGTGGAGGCCCAATTGGAAGGAACTTAGTTTCTTGGTTTTGAACCGTGTCGACACAGAAGTCTGTAATGTTTTCACTTCTGCTAATCATTTATTAATATAAATACTCCTTTCCCGTCCTATTGATATCGTGAAAACATATGATTATTATCCATGAGCATGTTTGTTATGTTTATTAATGGATTATGCTATATAATGTGCTAACCTTTTATATTATCACTATATTCTTTCTATGCTTGTTTGTTGAGAACTTGTTGCAGGTATAAAGCTTTGGGTCAAAGTGATCAATGGTGGACATCTTGAAACGTTTGGATGAGGTAGGCCTCTTTCTTATCTCGCTTGCGCATTGGTTTATATAGCATATGTTGTAATTGAGTAGATTTCTGCAGTCATACCTGTCTGTTGTGGTTTACCATAGCCATAGAGAGTTTTTTCCTCATAACAGAATTGGCAACCATATTGGGGATAGATCTTCTTTCTAAGGGTTGGAGTACTTTTTCTCCTTGAATTGCTCTCTTTCCTTTTTGTTTCTTTTCATATCACTGCTTGATAGATTCTGTTCACTCTGGGTCTGAGTTTTCAGCCTTTTTCCCTTGCCTGGCCTTGTTTTAAAGCATATACATGCCTTTTTCCTTGAAAATTGTGTACATATGTGTGTTGTCTCACTGCAAGCTGCGTATATACGCTCTATTTTCCTGAACAGTCACGTACACCTTTTTTCCTTGCTTGTTTGCTTGGTTTGGTGATTGTTGGGTGGGATTTGATGATTGCTAAGCCTTCTTAGGTCTCTGTAGTGTCTGTTAAGCATATCTGGGATGACAAGAAGCTTGTATGGAGTTGAATTTTTCGGCAGAGTCCTTCTCATCTTTTGATTTTGATTATCCTTGTACTCTGGGCTGTGTGCTCTGCTGCTTGGTATCCTGCTTTAGTTATTTCATTTATACACAATAGAATTTATATATCAGGTTGCTTATCAATCCATGCATTTTCTTTTTTAATATATTGAAAATACAAAAAAAAAGGCATTTTGCATTGCTTGGCATTTTTTGTCTTTTGAATCTTTATCATTAGCTTAGTGCATTTAGTGAAAGATTGCATTTTACTTCTGAATTACAGAGTTGAAATTGAACATTGCACTGTTTTTATAAGCATATCATTCATTGAAAAGTTAAATTTAGACTTTGCATTATATTCATATTTAATTTATTGCAGAGTCATAACATCATGAGTTTCACTTCCATACCTTTTTGAGTAATCACGACCAATAAAATTTACGCTTTAAACTAAAATTGATTAGTCACGATTTTATTTTTTCTAGGGTGCACAAACTAGTCTAGGATTTAGTGCCTTGGAATAGGATTTTGTGAGTAAACTTCTCCAAGGAAATTAAATTAGCATATGTGATATGAGAAAAGGAGTTGAGAATTCCATTGTATAATTGGTAAGATCAGGAGGCTCCGCTCACACCGAAGTTAATCACGAGGTTGCACAAATTTGGTTGAAGGGATATCCCCCAGATACTCGCCTAGCGTCAAAGATATTTCTGTGGATTTATTCGTATCTGGGGATCTTGCTAGTGCCCATACCTCTGTGAGAGGCAGTGCTTTCAAGGTTTTGGGCTTTGCTACCCTACCCATACGGTGATCCAGACTTACGACTGCTCGCCTGTGCATCGATTATATAGTGGTTTATTAGTTGCTTGATTTAGATATCTCATAGGTTACTTGCAGGCGTTATTATGCTTGTACCCTAGGTCAGATAGGGGTCAGACAACACACAACCTTTATGAAGGATTACCTCTTTGGGGGGGTCTGACCGACTGGTTGTTAAGCCCATGAGGGCCCCTATAAATTATTCTATTACCTTCGATATTTAGCAGGGAGTCTCAAGTCCCTCTTGGAAGAGACATACCTTCTTTAGGGAGGGAGGCCAGTCAGCCACTTTAGCCCGTTTGCATGCATATTGGCCGTTTTAATTTTTGGTATGCTCTTTGACTACTAGTTGGCCTTAGGAGTCTATATTGAGGTTCATTATCATGGATAATGGAGTTTCTTTTTCTCCATTGTTTACTACTACCCACCCCATGATGCCTAATCATTTCATGGGGACAAACCCTTCCGCTTTTCACAATGGTATGCAGAACTATAACACTCAGTCTGCACCTTAGGTCTCTAGTCATTTTTTTATTGATATGCCTTCACCCGTGAAATCCTCTCCCTGGTCCATGTATATGAATCCTAGCATTGGATCTGGGGTCACCATGACTTCGATGCCTACTTCTTCATTTGATATGAGTCGTGTCCCTATGAGAGGTTGGAACCTTCCCTCTTATGGATCCAATACTAGCTATTCGTTTTCAGGAGACAACGATCAGATGGGTGCCTATTCCACTTATTACACCCCATCCATGTATCCTTCATCTTCCATGTCATTTCCTTCGAACACTTTTCCCATGATAGGTCCACATGTATCTCTAGGTGTTTCGTATGGGGAGAATCAGTTTTACGATTCAGGCTACCTCTTCATGAGACCCCTTAACAAGGGGGAAATATATATCATCACTCGAATAATTCTTATCCTACCTTGGTCTCTTCACAAACTTCAGTGATGATGCTCATACAAGCCTCTTCAGATCATTTTGGCGGAGGATACCACTTTTCTGAGCCGAGACAGGGGGTACACCAGGATCCTTCTTGGCCTGCAATGTTTCAAAGCCAATATTTCCCTGGACCTTGGCATCGAATACCACAATCCACTGTTATCCCAGTCACTGTCATTCATACTGATGCTCCATCACCAACCTCTGCTAGTCATGTCGGAGATGGGTCAACATCTTCTGCAAATCATGTTGACAGCCCGCACCCAACCATTGAAAATAATGTTGGGGGCACCATTCTATTCACCATGAATCATAGCCATGTCACATCTCCAACCTCTATTCATCATGTAGGAGATGACTCTCCCTCTGTCAGTCAGGTTGAGAGCATGTCACCGACCATTGTGAACGACGCTAAGGGCGTCGAAAAACCTAGACATCTCAGACGTAAGCCTAAATTCCTTTACAGTACTTGTGAAGGAATTCACCTTACTCGTTTATGTTCAGCTACTACCGAGATACCAGAAGCATGGAGCTCTCCCAAGGACCCATCAGATTTTGAGACATTTGTGGTTTCCCTGCACCCTGTTCCTCCTTCGATCGACACAGTGCTTTCTTCTCCTGACCTCACTCCCATTCTTGAGGGTGATGTCTCCCCTATCCTTGATACCACACATCCTCTTCAACCTAGATTTTAAGAGGTGGTCCTACCAGTGAAATCTCTAGTCGATCCCACTCTCCTTGTGGAGGGTGATGCAACTTTCAGTCATGTCATCAACATTCCTAATCCTATCCCTTCTGAATGAGAGAGATTTATTCTCTCCCCGAGTGCTCTCCCTCCAAGTCCCGAAGAGGTTCCCTTCGATTGGGACGACCTTGTGGGGTATCACGCACCCCCACCTATGTCTTTTCTAGTAAGAGACATTATTCGAACCATCATGGAAACTATATACTCTGTTAGCACTTTATGCTCCTCGACTTGGAGAGCTTTGGGTTTTCCCAAGCTTTTGTCGGCTATTCGTAAGATACTAAAATTTCACAGAAGGCTGGTATGGGAGCCTTGGCCTCCCCCTTTACATGTTGATTAGAACAACATCCATGAGTCCAAGTTAAGCTCTTTTCTAACTTGTCTAAAAAACCGAAAATATTTCCAAGTGATTTGTCCCTTTTACACTCATTAAAAGTCGACTTGAAAGGTCGTGAGTCTTAGTTAAGCTCTTTTCCAACTCGTTTTCAAAAAGAGAAAATATTGTCGAGTGAACTTGTCTCTTTCACACTCATAAATCGGACTAGAAAGGACATCTATTTGGCACAAGTTTACCTTTTTTCACACCAAGTAGACTAAAATACATAAAAAGGGACATTTTTTGGCGACAAGTTGTGATTGCATCTCATGCCCTTGCTTGTAGTATTGAGGCTTTATCCGGTTCTCTCTTTGCGTTATAAACCATTGCCTCAACAGTTTTTCATCCTCAACCAAGAAAATCCTTGTTTTTATCCTTCGCAATTTGACACCCTATACCCAGGAGGGAACATCACCCCGAGTGTCCATCTCCTGCATGCATTTACTTGCATTGAGCATAGGTATGTTCCACTGCTGGAACTAGTTTTGCTTACTTGCGACACTTGTTTCCTCCTTTGTATCATACCATTAATTTGTTATGAAAAAAAAAAATACGGACGAGAAGGGAGTACTATATTATATTTGGTAGCAGTCATGTCGCCTTTGAATAGAGAAAAAAATTATTGAGTCCTTTTGTCACCATAATTTTGGGTTTAGCATGGCCTTAGGAAGTTGATCTCGTTACAGAGTCTTCTCTACCGACCGATCATTCTTCCAGTCCCTATGGAGAACATTATTGATGCCTCCTGCATCTCATGGTTACATCATTGAGTCTATGCTGTTAGAGTCTATCATATGTCTCATTCTCTTGTTCAAAGGAAGGCTATCAAACTATGTTGGCCACTCCTCAGAATTCTTGACTTTGCATGTCAGCCATACCCTCAGTTTGTCTCAGAGTCACATGATACTGTGGTCTTATCATGCACCTTGGTCCTACTTTCATCATTAGTAGGTAACCTTGAACCCAACAATCGACATTTCATCATTGGTCATTGACTGGGTGGTTTACCTTGTGTTCGACGACAAGACATCTATTCACACTTTGGGATTCGTGTAGTGTCTTGGATTCCATTATCCTTATTGGTGGTTTCCTCACCTTTGTCAACATTTTTCATCATTGGCTTCTATTCAAAGGGTCTTTTTCGTGTACCGCTTACACTTGGCACACGCGAAGGATGCACAGGGTCGTTGGTTCGTGAACATGTTCTTCATCTGATTTCCACAAAATTATGAAGCTCCTGCTTTGTTCCTCATGCTGACTGATGAGAGATGCCTTAATTCTCTCCTTTCAATGGGTCTCGTTCCATCAACTTTAGCTCATTTATTCTGGATATGGGACCTAGAGTTTTATGAGTACCTTGAAGCTTGTAGTCATTAGTGGTAGGCTCTCTCGCCATTGACAGATGGGAATACATCAATGTCTCCTGATCAATGGATTCCTCAGGTGTTCGACATCGACTCCTTTATTTGCACTTGTAGGAATGTACTCAGTGCCTTGATACCTACTTTCATTATTGGTAGGTTGTCTCGCGTTTTTTAATGGTATACCTTAATGACTGGTAATCAACCGATGTCTCATTGTGTTCGACCTCAACTCCTTTATTCACATAATGTAGACTTGCACCTTTGGAGGATAGTGTAGAAGAATTGAAGACATCACTATGTGGCCCCAGCTTTCTTGAGCTGTTGATTCCTTTTCATTGGACCAATACCTATTTGACTTCAGTGATCATGGGAGATCAGATTGTACTCCATTGTATACATATATCTTCAGATTAGTTTTGAGACTGGTTCTACTGGGCCTTGTTCATGACTATGACAACTTTTGGCATCTAACTGCATTTGTATTTTCCTATTCATGGCCACAGACACTTGTTTGGTATATTTTCCACATGGATCTGTAGTGTATTCTATTGGCAGCCATGTATGTAAAGTCAATGCAGAATGTAATGAGCAGCTAGTCTTTCCAGTTGGGTCCCCATCACTCCACTTCTGGGTTGTTTATAATGTATTTAGGCCATCGCATATACTCCTCTGATCTCACACATTAGGGGGCATCTGTTATATCAAGATTTTCCTCACCATTGCAATATTGCACAAAGGGCCTTTTTCCATTTCCCTATGCAGACTTGTCATCCCTTTTTGATGAATCAAGAGCTAAAAATACATATTTTTCCACATATACGCACCTTGCCTACTATACAACATGTGTATACGCAGGCTTCTCCACTACAACCCACATACATCAGGATTTGTGCCAGAAAATAAAAAAATGGAGTCAGGTTTCCATGTCACGACAGGAGATCTCTGATACTTGGCCTTCCATATACTATAAACGTTCTGACTCGGCCCTTCAGTTCCATTTGAAGGCTATAAATGAGGCAATTCTGAGCTATGGAAAAGAGGAGAAAGCATTCAAATTTGAGATAAAAGTTACTATGGAGAACTTACTACTTCATATTGAGTCTGTATCCCTTTGTCCCTCAAGTCTGAACATAGTGTTCATCCCCCAAGCTCTTCCCTTATTCTTGGAGAACCCCATTGTCTCCTTTCTATGAGCTTGCCTTTGGTGGAGGAGTGAAGTGGTGGAGGCCCAGCTGGAAGGAACTTAGTTTCGTGGTTTTGAACTGTGCCGACACAAAAGTCTGTAATGTTTTTTCTTCCGCTAATCATTTATTAATAGAAATACTCCTTTCATGTCTTATCGATATTGTGAAAATATATGATTATTATCCATGGGCATGTTTGTTATGTTTATTAATGGATTATTCTATCTAATGTGAAAACCTTTTATATTATCACTATATGCTTGCTATTCTTTTTTGTTGAGAACTTGTTGTAGGTATAAAGCTTTGGGTCGAAGTGATCAACGATGGACATCTTCAAACGTTTGGACGAGGTAGGCCTCCTTCTTATTTCGCTTGCACATTGGTTTATATAGCATATGTTGGAATTGAGTAGATTTCTACAGTCATACCTATCTGTTGTGGTTTACCCTGGCCATAGAGATTTTTTCCCTCATAACACATTCAATTTCCTCAGATCCATGAAAATCCCAATTACTCTATCTTCTTGTCTAGCACTACCATTGGACCAATCCATTCTGATTCTTCAACCGGTTCAATGCCTCCTGCATCCAACACCCTGTATATTTTGGATTTAACCTTCTCCTTGCACTTTGTATTTAACCTATAAGGTCTCTATAGCACCGCCTTAACACCTGGTTTCAAAGGAATATTCATCTCTCCTAAGTCCCTAGCTATCCCCTTCATTTATGAAAATGTAGTTGGGAATAGGTCTTGATATTCATGCAGTAAGTCTGCAATATTCTCTATTGTTTCATCACTCTAGTAATCCCCTATCTGCATAAAATTTGGATTCTATTTCATCCCAATTTTTACCTTCATACTCGAGCTCTGGTCCTTCTGCTTCTCTTTCTCCTTCTATTTCATGTACTTGCACATTCTTGGGATCTTCTTCATCATGTTCTTCCTTTTTTTTTTTTTAATACTGGGGGAATCAACAAATAGTGGTTCTCGTACTTGTGTGACACAAGGTCGATCCTCGTTGGCAACCACTATAAACCTAGGTGCTCCACGCAGTCCGCAAGAATGGAGCACAAGTAAATCAGGGTGAGAATCGAAATTGGACCTCATTTTTACAAATTTCCTTCCATTTACACGATACTTGTCAATCAGTCTACACCCCTGTGAGCTCATCACGTTCTTCCTTAGCAACGTTGTAAAAATCCAATAACTCATGGACATTCATAGCATATATGTGCGCATCACAGGCTGATACCACCTTCATTGACACTTCTTCTGAGAAGATCTTGGTTTGAATATCCTATATCACTACACATATTAATGGATATTCATTTTCAAATGTAAATGTTACCTTAAACCTCTGAGTCAACACATCCCATTTGGTTGTTTCTCTGCACATTTCCATCTCCAGATACCAGTTCTTTGGAATTGTATCCAGTGTGGGTATAAACCTGTGTGTCCATTCTATCTCCAGTACTGAATTCCATAAGGTTATTCACTATTCAACATGACTTGCTCGATCACTATCCCTTGTAAAATTCTGCACAATATTTTCTATCTCAGTACCAAACCTTACTTTTATTAAACTTCTACACTATGACCATTATTCCATCCCCTCTCTATGTGCAACCCACCATTTGGCTGGAGTCTCTTTTAGGACAACACATAGTGCCAACATCCTTTGTTGTTTGGGTGCCTGCAAGTCAAATGCATTTACAAACAAGCTTATATCAATCAATCCATCATACTTGGGTGGATCACATAACTTTGTTCCAATCTAGCGCTAGGATCAGGTCATGAGTGCACATCGTCTAGTGGAGTGATCTATGTCTCCTTCCCCTGGTTGAGATAATACAATGCCAAAATCTATGGATGATGCATCTACATGAACATGGAACTCCTTGTTCCAATCTGGAAAGATCAAAATCGACGCAGTCACTAATTTTTGTTTTATGGTGTCCAAACCACTCTAACAGTCCTTGTTCCACTAGAACTTCACCTCCTTCTTCAACAAATTCTCCATAGGTGTTGTGATCTACGCATATCCTTTGATAAAATTCCTATAATATCTTGTGTGACCTAGAGTTTCCCTCAACTATCTGACTGATGTAGGTGGTTCTAAAGCCACAATCACTGCAATATTGGCTAGATCCACTAGTAATACATGCTTGAAGACCACATGGCCCAACAAAATTCCAAACGGTGCACAAAAAATACACTTTAAATTCAATGAAATATGATACTGTCTACACCTATCCAACATTATCCTAAGAACTTCTATGTGATCCTTTAGTAGACTGAACACAAAGGGTCATGTCAGCTCATATTTTCAGTCTATGTTCAACTATCAGCCTGGAAAGGAAGAAGAAGTTGCTCCAGAAAGTATTGTTCAAGGTCATTTTCTCCATCCCAAAATCAATATGGATTCTCAACCTGAAAAGGTGTTTCAGAGTATTTTCTCTTCCCTTGAGAATGACATCGTGGTTAAATTTTTAAGCAACATATACATGGATGAATATTCTAAAATTGCATATATGGAAGTTTCCAACAATAAAGAAACAAATGACATAGATGAAGCAGTGTACTCCATTTGTCCATCAGAAACACAGAAAGATAATGAAGAGGTAGTGGTTTTATTCAAGTCATTTGAAAATCAGAGTTTTGAAAATCCATCCGTGGGAGCTCTAGACTGTGAAGTAGTGCATGAGAAGGAACTTATTTCTATTTATTCACTAGAAATTCAAAGTGGTTGTCCTCAAACAAATTTCCAGAAATTTAATGAAACCACATCAGAGTTGTTTGATGAACAAGAGGATAACATTGGTGCATATTATATGGCTGTCATATTTGAAGATGTTCAAGAATATATGAATATTTTTGTTGATATGCATGGCCAAGCAGACAAACCTATCATCGCAATTTCATTCAAAGATGTTCTCAGAACAGAAGAAATAGAGCAAAAACAACTAACACCGATGAAAGATACTTGCCTTTCGGTTTTTGCTCATTAGGGAGAAATGATTTTTCATGATTTTCAAGATCCGATGGCCATCCTATTATAGTCTTCAGTGAAGGATGATTTTTCTTCATTCATAAGCTTAGATTTTGGATTCAATTTGTTTTTTCATCCACCATCCTTTACATTTTTCTACCAGCTTGAGAAAAATGTGAACAAAGGAAAATCAGGAAGCCAATTGCTTGATTGGCTACATTGGAAATTTAGCATCACTTGAGCGAGTGGTCATCCCAACAGTTTTAGGGTAGGTAGGGATGTGAAAATAAGCTTTTCGATCAAGCATTTTCCAGTTTGAGTTTTCTAGCACTAGATATAGTCATTTTTCAATAATGCACTCGGACGTCCCCCATGAAGTTGGAAGCAATGCACAGAGCTTGGTAGGAGTAAGGCACACACATGTTTTGGGGAACATCCCCATGGATCTTGAAGAATCTTAGATCTACGATTGAGGCCTACATCAGAAAAACAAATAGCACGAAACTTAACATCGCGAAGGCAGACCAGGGAAAACTACTCTGGTTTCGACAGGGAACGCGTGGTGCTCTTACACACGCATCGGAGGAGACGACAGATTTCCCGAAACCACTTTTCCTATGGCCCCGATGTCACGTGGTTCAAAACATCATGTCGATATCTCACGGGGAGGATGGCGGTTGGTCAGATCACCTCACATCACCAGTCTAGGTACTTTCCCGGATGACGTACCAAAAGGACGTCACCGCATAACTAACTCGAGGCTCATCATTCGAAGTGGATTGATAAAGTGTGGCAAACCAAGGTACTGTGACAATAATTCGTGAGCAAATTACACAAACCATCAAATCTTAGATATGAATCATTTTATCCTATTTTGGGAAATTGTCATCTTATGCGTAAGAAAAACAAGCTTGGTCTGTGCTCCTGAATTCTGTAAACTCAAAGGGTGGCTAAATCAAGGTCTCTACGAAGTCTGGAAGGCATGGATAATACCCGTCAAATAGTGTTTGGCATGACTGGGTTCTCAGCTAAGGTACTAGGCAGGTCAATAAGTAAGAATGAAAGATGGGTCTTGTAGATACTGGCGACTAAATTTCATACCAAACCTGAAATTGAGACAGAGTCATGAGTAAAATTAAACCCTCTTATGAGGGATCTTGTCATAAATGAAAATGCATACAACACCTTCCACCTAGCCGCAAATAAGAAGAGGAGAAAAAGGAGGAAATCAGAGGCCAAAACCGAGATGATAGAGAGCATCGGGGAAAAATTTCGATTGGTGCAGTACCTTGGAGGAGGAAATCTCCAAGTTGAGGTGAATCCTCGGGTAAAATTTTGGTGTATTTCAGATAGTTTTGGATAGATGTCGGCTTAAGCGAAGGGAGTCCTAATATGACCAATCGATTACTAATGGTCCATTTAAATAATACAACTGTTCTTCCTTTTTGTAACTTGTATCTGTTTTTAGAATTATGAGGAAGTCAGAACGTTTTAAATTCCATATGAAATTCCTCTATATATGCTTGGCCTCACGAGTATAGAAGCATGGAGAAAAGAGGAGCCTGTCCTCTGTGCAGGAAAAATTTATAAATCTCTGGGGATGGAATGAATACATGGGTGTAGAGACAAATTTTGGGACTTTTTATGAAAATATTCTAATTGGTGGTGTTATGAGTCTCGTTTTCTCTCATAGTGTGTGATTCCTGTTATTTTGTATTTTCATTTTTCTTTCTTTTGTCTAAATTGAGAAGATAAAAGTCCAGAATTGATTATTCAATGCTCTCAACTTGGAGATTTAGACTATGTTCATCTCTTCTAAACCATTTCAGAATTCATTAGTATAATTCTCTGATAATAGTTGTGTGTTTCTTTTCTTCTGATACCATCTAAAATTTTCAAGCATAAGCTCAGAAGTCACTTCCTCATTTAGCCTTTTCCTCTTGATTGTTTTCACGATTTGGAAATGCATCCTACATTCTTGACCCCATAGCCCAAAGTTCATCTTCAACTCTTCAACAACTTTATTAAAACCCCAAAACAAACCNCAGCTCTAAAGATGGCTGAAAAAATTACCTCTATCATCTGTCTATTCAGCCAAACATAATTTATAGAGTGCTAACAAGTAGATTGAACATAGTCCAATCATCTAAATTTACTTCAAGAAACTTATGAATAAATTCCTTGAACACTGCAACCATGACTCTTGAAAAACCTACAGGGGAATTCTTCAGTCCAAAGGGAATTACTATATACTGATAAATTCCCCACTCTGTCGCGAAAGTAGTCTTGTACATGTATTCCTACGCAATTTTTATGTGATGGTACTTTGAGAATCCATCTGTGAAAGAGTAAGTCTCTTGGCCTCCTACATTCTCCAATACCTCATATGTGAATGGTGGTGGAAATGGGTCATGCAAACATGCATCATTCATCTTCCTTAGATCCATGCAAATCTTGATTCCTCTTATATTATTGTCTTGCACTACCATTGGACCGATCCACTCTGATTCTTCCATCGGTTCAATTATTCCTGCATCCAACATCCTATATATTTTGGCTTTCACCTTCTCCTTGTACTTTTTATTTAACCTATAAGGCCTCTGTCACACTGCCTTAGCACCTGGTTTCAAAGGAATCTTCATCTCTCCTAAGTCCCTAACTATCCCCTTCATCTTTGAATATGTAGTTGGGAATAGGTCTTGATATTCTCACAGTAAGTCTGCAATCTTCTCTATTGTTTCTGTTTAGTTCTAATTGATGATGTCAATTAGAGTTCAATTTAATTTCAACCCAGGAAGGTAAACTTAGAAGCGCTATAAAGATCTAGAAATATTCAACTACCTAAAGGAGGGTTTGATGTAGCAGGAGCCAATACTCTTTTACAAGAGATTGTACTTTGGTTCCTTCTCACG